>KK115525.1:291660-327914 GCA_000611955.2 Stegodyphus mimosarum
CCGAATTCATTTGAGATTCGGTATTTCAGTTTTAATTAGATTTTAGTGCTTTTTTGGGGGAAAATTTGATTGAACCTTTTATTGGTTTTTGATCTCAAATGATTCAGAAGAATGAAACATATATTCGCGACACATTAATCTACTTTTATGAAACTAATTCATTTACCCCTGATGTGTTCCGAATTAGGATTTCAGATAAAGGAGATTAAATTATAGTTTTTATTTCTATTAACTAAACTTACATTTTATTTTTATTTTTACTTCTTTTACATTTTGCTTTTTATTTTTCAGGTTTATTCTATTGATGAACTCTTACATTAGTTTTGATTACGTTTAGTTGCAATGTAGACCTTTTTTGCACGGTTTCAATTATTAATATTAACAGGAAATTGCCCTGTGTTGATTCCAATTAATTTATTTTAACTTTTGGATGCTTTATGTTTAATTTGACTCAATTTTAGATATATAGAGCAGGATAGCATACATTTTTTTTGTTTTGGGCATATTATTACTAAAAATTAAAACTACGACATTAAACAGCATAAAACACATATAGACATTGTTAAGCGCTACATTACTGCTACAGTTACACTACACACTACATTATTCAGAAAAAAAAGTCAGTTATTCAGTTATTCAGTCAGAAATTTAGTTAGAAAATACTTACTACATACTATTTTTTCTTTGCATATGTATATCTCTCTGTGTGTATATTCAACACATACATTAAAAAAGCAGCAGAATAAACATTATTAACATTACTATAGTAAAACTTTTACTTAAACATTATTAACATTATTAATTTACTTATAAACACAGATGTATTTATAAATAAAAGAAAAATATAAAAACGAGAAAATCTCATTGGCAACAGTTAATATGATACTTCAGCAGCAAAGATTCGGCCCTGATGAAACGTGGGATAAAATATCAAGACACAAATATATATAATTATATCTTATTATTAAATAATATATAACTATATATAAATATTTAAGAATAAATATATAATTATATCTTATTGTTAAGTATTTAAATGGTTATCGCTATAATTAACGATGTAGAAGTCAATGCAAATAACTAAGTATTTTTCATGATAAAATTAACGTTCCCTGTTGAAAATTATCTAACGCCTGCGTTTCGATCAGAATTAAAATCGAACGCTGAAGTCTATTTAAAAGTGAGATACCCTTTTGAATTCCGCAGTGCTTCGTTATTTAAATTTAAGTAGCTTTGTTGATAGAAATTCCTTAATGAAACTGTCACGTGCTAGGCTAAACATTTGCCCTGGAAACTATAATGAAAAAAATAATGCTCAAATATATTTTATCACAGTTTTATCAAACAAAAACAGTATTTGAATAAAATTCCCTTACGGTTTTTACGGTTCTGCTAGATTATTCTTGGGATAAAAATTTAGTATTAGAAGTTTTTTGTGTCATAACTAAAACTCTCTTTAGATTAAGCTGAATATTTTAGACGATTTTTTGGTTTCCACCATTTAAGTATTTAACAATAAGATATAATGCTTTATCAAACATGGGGAAAGAATCTCAAAAAATCTTTAAAAATATAAGCTTGAGAATTCCCATTTTCAGTTTAATCATGGCAATTCTATGGGACATTATTCTAATCTTGAATAGCGTTAGCGAAGAAAATGTGTACAAATTTACTAAAAAATAATAAAATCATATCTACTCATAGATAACGTTTTATAAGTATTTTTGATATTTTTAGCTGCCGAAAATGTATCAGAATAATAATACGAAACAGCCCATGAAGTAATTACTTAAAATGGATTTTCCGGGTTTTTTTATTAAATTGTTATTTATGGCAACTTAGAACATTATTGATGTATCATAATGGATTAGCTTCAAATTATTCGGCTTAGTTTGTCTGAATATAGGAGGGACATTTTATGTGATTATAGCAGTGTTGAATTTCATCCCGATTTTGATACTGTTATCAAAACCTTTTGGGACATCTCATCATCATCCATTATACTGGTCACATTCAATAGTGGTCTGAAAGGAAAGTGGGAAAAAAGTCTCAGTTTCACACTCGCAGTTTTATTCCAAGCTTTCGGTTTTTACTTTGCAAAATATCATGATAATGATTTATTATAGAAGTGAACCTTTTATGAAGTCAGATCAGAGCAGAAAGACATAAAATATATTTCCTTACTTTACTTTATTAGTGTTTTATTTCACTTCTTACGGCTATGGACGTAAGTGAAGTTTATATCGGTTTGCTACATAAAATGTGATTGTACTTCCATTGTTCAATTTTCACGTGTAAGATGCTGTTTTACATTTCATGTTATGATATATATTGATATGATTACTTATCATATTTCAAAATTAAAAATGTATATTTTTTAAATTTCATTTATATTTGATAATAAAAATAGTACTCACCTAACATGTCAGACGAAAATATCTGTAAAGGTGATTTAGGTTTTAGCAGTTTTATATACATCTCTCTCTCTCTCTCTACATATACTCGTATATTTATATATACTACAAAGAAGGTCACTATAGGATTAAAACGCCATCTGACATGACCACTGTATTCATATACAGGTTGTATCAGCAGAGCGATGACAAACGTTTAGGAGCGATAGAGTGGACCTAGACGATGGGAAATCGCACAGCAGTGCATGGGCGAAAACGCTTTCCTGGGGCGGTATTGACGACATAAAACGCAAAAATGGAAGGACACAAACAATGAGACAAATCATGTTTTATTATGTTTAGTACAGCAGAGACCCATAAATAAGAGCAAAAATAAACAACGACCATCATTAAAGAAGGTGTTTGAAATTACGACCCTGGATCGTGATGCAGGCCTGCCTTCTCTGGCGCATGGAAGATCTGAATCCCGAATGGAAGATCACATGGAAGATGCATGACGCACGGTTCCTGCATCATGGTCCGGGTCGCAATTTCGAACACCTTCTTCGATAATGATCGTTGTCTGTTTATGTTTTTTCTTTGTTATAGTCCGAATAATAAACATCTTTTCTTACCCCATTCTTGTCCTTTCTTTCTTGACTTTTGAATCGTCAGGACCAAGCCAGGAAAGCGTTCCCGACTATGCAGTGCTATGTGATTTTCCCATCGTCTAAGTGGGAAATTCTCCTGAAAATTTGTCACCACTCTAATGATAACACCTGCATATGATATATGTTCTCAGAAGAAACAATGATTTAACGAAATGATGACTTAGATGCATGATTTCTATTGCTTGCTAGGGTGAACAAAATTGCTCCATTTTACTTAGAAATGTGTATACTAGTTTCTTGCAGAAATCGTTTTTATAAGCAAAACAATCAAATTCCAAAAATGGCAGAAAAAACATACGTAGGTAGATGGTCATAGAGAGAGCTCCAACAGTCTGCATTTAAAGTTAATTACAGTAATGCTCAAAAGTGCGCAAAGTTGACTTACGGAAATGTAAACGTACGCTGGACATTGTACTCCATATTTCATGTTATGCTAGCGGAAGTACCAGATGCTATTTAGGTTAGATTGAGAGTAATGCATCTAACAACAAAAGGCACGATACCGCTGTAATCCTTCTGTAATAACGATGCAAAAAATGTGCTTTGTAGCCATACAGTTTTCAGTCTAATGCGATATGGAACAAACATAAAAATGTCGTTTAAAAAATAAGCTAATTCTCTCTCGTTATATATCAGCAACAATGGCATGTATTTTTTTATAATTTTCATCTTTCTAATCAAATGGTCGTAAAAGCTCACATTCCATCCAATATTTTACCTATATTCAATTTTAGTCGATTACATGTGACAAAAAGTGATCATAATTAATCAGAAATCAATAACACGAATAAACAACAAACACACAGACAGACATTCTTCTTTATGTGAGTAGTTTTGTAAAACTTAAAAAAAAAATTTTTAATTAACAAACTCTACGTTTTGAAAGTGAGCAGTAGCAACAGTTTTCGAAATAAAGCATTTTTATCTTCAACGCGCGAGACTGTTGCCACTCGGAAAAATGAGTGCGAAAATTAGCGCTTTTAGAGTTTCTAATTAATATTTCGGCTGATTAAAGTCGTATGAAGATGGGAATAATCGAAATGGCTTCCCACAAATTTTCGGAATAGGGAATAACATATTTAATGTTTGGCAATGGTATTTTTATTCCATCGTAAAACTTAGAATTTTTTTTATTAACCTACGCTACGATTTGAAACCGAGCAGTGGCAACAACTTTCGAAATAAAGCAGATTTTCATATCCAGCTTGCTATGCTGTTGCCACTCGTAAAAATGAAGTCGACAATTATCGTTTCTCCTAGTTTTTAATTAATATCTCCGATTTTAGCTGCTTTGCTTGGAAAATAGTGGATGTCAAACTTTTCCAGAACCCAGAAAAGACTTGTAGAATGTGTGGTGACGATAGCTATAGTAGTGACTGAGTTATAAGCGAACAACAAACTTTCTTATAATTTCAAGTACAAACAATTTAAATTTAAATTTGAAACTGTATACTTCGGAAACTGTAAACTTCAGAAACTGTAAACTTCAGAAAATACTGATGCACGAAATATTACTCTGCCTATATATTAGAATTAGATTTAGAGATATAATATGCAACAAATAATAATACTTTATCGCAAATTCTGTACACAGAGTTGCCACCCAGAGAGCCCGCCGCTTAAACGGTATAGTGGTTAGGGGAGCCTACTGCGATACCGAAAGACCCGGTTTCGAATCCCGTAGAATGCACGGATGGTTGTAAATGTATAGTGTATTTGCTGCATCGAAGCACCCTAAATTCGTTCGAGCCAAATCATCCTCTCGAAAGGTTGGTGGTAGGGGTAGAGGCATGAGAGACTTTCGGATACTTCCCCGCCCCGGAGTGCTCTCCATCAAAATTGGCGGGCGGCGGAAATGAGCAAAGTCTTTCTGTCACCTGTATGGTGCTTAATACAGGTGCAATCTTGCTCTCCTTGCCACGATGAATTTCCTTTGCATACTCTGATGTTACTGCCATACAAATGAGATAAAACACGCATTTTTCTCCCACTTTATAATTGTGAATTGAGTGGGGAGAGAAATTTGTTAATATCTATGAAGCTACTTGCAGCGAAATAACTCAGTTTTATATACCCCACTTATTTTAGTTCTATCGGACTTAAATGCATATATAAATCACACGGTTTATGACGTAAATTTTTTTCAAGCAAGTGTTTGTTCGGCCTTTGGTTCTAATCTAACTAAAATAGGCAAAGGGAAAAATGAAAACACCGATTTCCCTTAAACCAAACATACGAGCTCTTTATTTGTCCCAATGTAACTTCATATTATCGCGCAGTTTCAGGATATATGAGTGAAATACTATTGAAAAAGATTTTTTTCTCTTAATAGGCTATAGGAGTCACAAAGCATTATGTAAGCAGAATTATGTGAACCCATAATACTCAGATCCATAATACTCAGATCCTCAGTACTGCACATTTTTAGCTAGCTTGATTTGAAGAAACGTTTCAAGGCATTTAAACCACAAACTAATCTGAAGCATAGCTTACTAGGAAGTAGGACATTATAACGATAATTTTGCAGCTTTGAAGTCTATTTTGAAATTATACATGAGCATTAATTGCAATCTGATATACAGTTTCTTTAACACACGGATAACAACCTTCCATCGTAATTTTCTAAAAATTTAATCCCGGTCATCTGTGGGATTTCTTTGCCAAACTGCAGTGTAAACGGATTCTAGGACAGAGGGAAGCGTGAGACCATATCTGACTAAATGCCAAATCTGACAGCAAAGTGCTGGTGTCCTCGTCTTCCGTTACCTGTTACCTATTATAGTACTGAGGATTTAAATCCTCAGCTATATCCTTGGTATCTAAGTCAGCTTGACTGTCAGGAGAATAATGCAAAATATCATGTTACATACGCTCTGACGCATTCTCAATACACAGTGTGTTCTAGTCTTGTATTAACCAGTACATTGCGCTGCCAACCTACAAACGTCCGGTCAAGCGGACATTTTTGTGACATTGGGCTCGAGAGAGCCCAATGTCACAAAAACTGCCAGACCTTAGGGCAAATAAACTCTGCCACAACACTAAAGTTCCATGAACTGCAATATCGTCATTCGAATTGTAAAGACATTAGGTTATTTGGAAGCAAGAGTTGTGAAAAATGAGCAAAGACTTCTCCGGGAATCGACCCACGGACTTCTCGGTTACGCGTCGAGCCGAGCCTGCTGACCACTACACCACGAAGGCATGCGAAGAAGGCGGGAGAAATACCTTATAGAATAACTGCCATTCGAAGTCTCTCCGACACCACGTCCAGAATCGTACCAGTTGGTGTTGTTAATTGAGGTAGGTACTCAGCGTAATGGTTTTTGCATGTTAATGCACCTCAAAACTATTTTAGTATCTTATCCATCCATTATATTTCATATGGGATATACATATGAGTCAGCTATCTATTTTACGTTGTGGAAAGCAGTTCCAATCCACAGCAGAGTATTTCAACTCTGACATTTATTAAAGAGGTAATGTTAGTAAAATGTACGCTACATTTTCTGAATCCAAAGAAAACACGAAAGCTGGAAAGCATGAACCAAAATAAATCTCAGCTGGATAAAAATATTACTGGGATGTCTAGAAGATCTTACGTATGGACGCAAGTGTAATAACGAAATGCGTACATGAAAAAAATAGATGATCACATTCAATGGCATGAGATTGTAGGAACCCTGCTGATAAATATTCCTTTACTTTGAAGGTTAAGATAAGCACAACTGATTATGAGCATCTCACGCCTTATTTATGATATGCTTATGGGTTATCAATACACAGTGTGTCGTCAGAACTATCATTCACATCAGAATATTCCAGTATCATACTCTCATTGAGTATTGAATAAAATATAAGTATGACGCATGTTCACTTTGTCGTACTACTCACATTAAACATATATTTAGACAGAACGTTTTGCAAAAAACCTTTGCACCTTTAGTCAGTCTAATAAAAGAAACTAATATAGGCATATACTGGCTGGATTCCTGGACTGTTCATAGATTCCTGGACATGTGTGATTATGAACTAAGTAAATAATATTTATTCGGATTATTTTCCGACAGCGTATTAATTTAATTCAATAACTTTTTCCCAATGAAGGGCACAAGTCAGCATTGGACTTTGACCACTGCAAAGGCCAGAAGCGATGGTCACTTTAGTATGGAGGCACCTAATAGAAAGCTACCGTTACCCCCTTTGAGGAGAAGAGAGGCAATTTCCATCAATGCCTTCTCTGGGATTCGAACCCAGACCCTATGGTATCGCAGTTGGCTTCCCTAACCACTATATCGTCTGGGCGGCATTTCATTTAATATAATTTCGGCTAATAATACGGCACATATGAATTTATATTTCAAATAAATTTCGGAAAGAATAGAGCAATGCGATTAAGCACGAAGCTCACGTGTTGAGAAAAATCAATTGACAATTATTTCACAAACAAAATGCTAAAGCAATTAACAACCGAAATAGCAGTCCAGTACAGGAGTGTTCTTCATAGCATAATGGACATTCTTTTTTTTCGTTTTTATATCAATTCATAACTTTCATAGCTACGAGTAAACATTTTCCCTAAATATGTTACTTAATGTGTAAACATAAAAGACTGCAACATTTTCTTAAAAAGTTATTGGTTTATTATATTTAAGTAATATTGTAAGGTTTTCAGGAGAATGCTTCTAAAAACTCGATTGCTCTGAAAATTCATCTACAGCTTCCTTTAGATAGTTTAAAAGAATTTTATAAGCGAGAGCCTGCACATTGTTTATTTTAATTATTCACACTACAAAAATAAACAAAATCTGATTTACAACTTCACAAAATGCTCCAGAGACAATTGCTGTTATTTTTTACTATGACAACTCTCTTAGCGCAAAATTGTTGTGTAGATTTATTAAGTATTATTTTACAGTGCTTAATAATTTTATTAATTTACAGTGAATAGTGAAATTTTAATGTTCTTGTTTGAGATGTAATTTTTAAATTATACTGTCGCTAAATTATTACTTTTGATTTGAACAATGTTCTTAGAAGAAAAGCTTGTACAGCAATAGCCAGTTTTTGCGTTCTCAAGGGAGGAGAATTTTGGGGTCAAGGGTCGGCGGTCAGCTGCATTTTTCGTCCCCTTACCTTGCAGGGGCGAACATGTGTTTTTCTCGTTCATAGGCGATCAGCTTAGCGGCGCCGATTCTTGATAGGTTATGGGAGTACAAAAATTTAGGATTTGTCTGAAGAATCGTTACGTTAACCGATTTACGGTGTAAACATCCCTTGTTTTTGAGCTTAAAAAATAGGGGCTTGTCACTTTAAAAAGATAGGACTGATTTTCCTAGAATTTTGTTGGGTATTTATTGGTCTGTTCCAAGTGGTTAGAGAGGGTTATTGTTTTGTGTAGCATTGATGAATTTTAATTTTATGGATTTTTTTAACCAATAATAAATATAGAGGCGGTCCACATTTTGTGCGTCGCGAGGTTTTAAATATGGTCGCTCACATGACGAGAGGGGATTTTGGAAGATTTGTCTTAGTTTCGAGTCTTTTTTGAGGAGAGAGAGAGCCCGGCGGCGCCCCCTCGTGGCGTCCGTTGGTACACCTGCGGTTACAGGCCAATTTTCGGGGTGAGAATTGGCCCGAGAACGATGCGGCCTCCCATCGTATCGTCGTCGGCGAATCTTTTGGAGGTCTACGGCTATGTCCTATTCTCACTAATGGTTTTTCCTTGAGGAAAAATGTGATTTAAAGGTCACGCTCTAGTTCCAGATTACTGATAAAAAATTAGGAGAAAAACGTCATTCACCTGCAGATTGCTGCGACTTGCCCTTATCTTCAGTGAGAACATCATTGAGAAGTCGGTGTGCACCTACAGATTACTGCGGCTTGCACTTATCTTTGTTGAGAACATCATCGAAATGTTGCTGGACATTCATGTTAAGTTGGACCTCCTTGCATATAGAAGGACTGTGTCTATGAGGAAGATTTTCCCAACAGGTGAATTGACAAATTGGTGCAGCATTGATGAAGAAAAATTTTTGAACTTCTTTTACGTGCGTTTCGTACACAAATAGGAAGACGAAATCGGGACAGGAATCTTTTCACCACCGTGAGTTGATTATTTTGATTTTGTATTAAATTTTGTATGTGTCCTGAAACTTATTGTCCTTAACTGATTTAGGATTTTGTGAAATTGATTATTAAGATTATTAGGTTTTTTTATTGATTTACTATTCTATGGTTTTTTTGTGCTTTATTATCTTGTGGTCTACTGCAGGTCACCCATGTGATCCTTTCGGAAAACATGGTTAAACTTCCATTCGAACCTGGGTAGTTTATTGCGGGCGTAGAAGAAATTTAATGTTATTTATGACTATACGATCAGATTCATTAATTTAACTGAACTCGTGTTTTGACTTCTTAGTGTGTGAGATTTAAACACCAGGGAGGATTTTTCATTTCATTGAACTTAAGAGTTGAGAGTTGATATGATAAATTTAATTTATTGTGTTGAGGATTTATGAAAATTTAATCTAGCTTAAGGTATTAATTAATTTGTTTTCAAACACCAGTCTCTTTGCCTTGATTTCATGAATTTCAAAATATTTTTATGAGAGAATTGTTTTTTTTTGTTTGTCACGGCACCAAGAGAGGTTGAGTATGCAAGAAACAAAATTTAAAAATTAATAGAAAACCCGCAAATTTTCTTGATTCAACAAAATCAACTTTCCGAACTGAAAAGATTACTTCTTTTCTGAAACTTATAAATCCCTTTTTATATTGCATATTCAATCCCTGAATCTTTAAGTCTTCTATCAGCCTGTGGTGTGAAATTTACTGCCGTCTCAATTTCACGATTTTTATAAAACCACTTTATAAAAATGACATATTCACGCAAGTTAAGTGACATGTTTGATGCATTTAATTGCAAGGTCTTGAATCTCTTTCTTATCCTTAGCTGATATCTACCGTATACTCAATGAGTCAAAATAGTGTTGCGAAATGCCCAGGTGGAGTAAGATAGCTTCCCCGCAAATCGGTTTTAGGTTTGTAATTTTTGGCGTGAAATCACCCATTTGGCGACAAAATTCGTGATAAGCCATAGACGGAGAGAGAATATTCTAGAAGGAATTCTTACCGGTTTTGCCCAGAATGTTCTCGAAAACAAGTTATAGAGACAATAGGTATTTTTGAACTAGGAGTATTGAAAAATGAGCAACGCCTTCACCGGAACTCGAACCACGGACCTCTGGAATACGCGTCGAGCGTGTTGATCACAACACCTTGAAATCATGCGAAGAAGGGGGAAGAAATAACTTATATGTTCTTCCTTTTAAAGGGCGACTGGGGATTAGCGGACCCAATCGCCAAACCCTGGTGGTGGAGAATCATCATCCACCAACTTTTTTTAGTTCGAGAGCCACTTGTAGAAACATTGGGTGTATTTTGAAGCACGTGAGATGTGAAAAATAAGCAGCCTTTGTTGGGACTTGAACCACGGATCTCTGAAACGTGCCCAGGGTGCTGACCACTACACCACGAAGGCATGCGAAAAAGGGGGAAGGAATATCTTATAAGTTAAAAAGCTATATAAACTCTGCCTGTGCGCGGAGTACCAGTTTATAGTGAGTAGTATCTTGGAGAGTATGCTGAGTTCAGTAGTAGTATCTTGAGTTCAGAGATTAGCTCGAGAACGAACGACCGAGTCGGAAGCTGTGCTTTAGTGCTTTGCCGTGAAGCTTTCTTCACTGTTCTAACCTGAAGGCTATGTTGCTGTTTGTTTTAGCGTGTTTATCAGAGTTTTTCCACGACTGTAACGCGTCTTTGGAATTATCCTGTGTAACAGTGACGAACAAATCTTGTTTTGATTCTTCATCAAGTGTTGTTATCAGTCACTCCAAATCCACAACCCATAGAACGCAACAATATGTTAGCAGACGATAGCAACCTTTTTTCAATATCGATCAAATTTTAAGCTTTTTTTTATCTTTTTATTTCTGAAATTCAATGCTTCTTTACAGTATGATGTACAAACACAATAAGTTATCTTTATTTAATTCAATGGATATCCCTCTCCAGAAGGCTTTGAAATGGCTTTAATTTAAATTTGTTAATAATTATGAAAATTTTAATTTATTTAATTTATTGTGATTACTCTATAGTCGCCTTTAAAAATGAAAGTGTTTGTATTTACTTATTATTTGTTTCCAATGAAATTTTTTAACAAGAAAAATGTTTTACGTTTAAAATTTTAGAAAGAACTTTAATAGAAACAAAAGTTACAACATTTGAAATTTCAGAATATCTTAAAGTGATACTTAGAATGTTCTTATCTTCTTAGGATTATTAAAATTTAAGCAAAATAAATTCCGAATTTCACTTTGTGTTTTTTCGCAGAGATAGAAAATCAATAAGTGTTCAATTTTAAATAAACTTTAAACTTGAGATTTTTTATTTTAGGTTAAAAGGTCATTTTATATTCCCATAAATGTACGTATGTGCAAATACTCATTAAACATTATTTAAAATTAATTTTGCGACGATATCGAATGAAATGAATATCACAATGGCGTGTAGTTAGATCACGAACAATGGAATATTTTACATTTTATAACGCAAATCTTTGTTGAAGTTTTAAACATTGTATTCAAAGTCTACTTGAATAATTATAATACAAAACAGTACGATAAACTTCACGAAATAGGTATTTTTAAAATTTTATACGGCATATGAATAATGGCGTTTGTTTTCTTAGCTTCTTTCAAAGTTCATAGAATTATGCAGTGTTCCTAAATAAATGGAAATTCAAACCACACTACGTTAGGACTCCAAACCTATGGCGGACTTATAAATCTTCTGATACTAGATTAAGTTGAGATAGACAGACAATTAATAAGCACTGGCATATTCACAACGTCTCATGCTCTCCTTGGATCATTCAATCACGAACCGAGCAACTATTTACTCTGTCTTTATTCCCTGTGCACTTGTATAATAGAAGCTCTAAACGTATACTTTCCACAATCAGCAGCAGTGCTTTCCTTCAAATAGAATATTCATATAACGCAATATGTTTCATAGGAAATCTGATTAAAAATACTACTATAAATGTGCTTTCATTTCTAAACATTTTGAGTATTTGAATTAAGTTCATTTGTCAAATAATTTTATCATTCAGTAACATTTATTCCGTATATAAGATAATATTAGAAACTAGAGACAGGACATAAGCCCCTCCCCAAAAGAAAACAATCCACAGAATGATTCCTGTATCTTTAATTCTAATTGCAAGATCGATAAAATTTAAATTTCTGGAAGAATAAACATAAACATGCGAATACTATTAATGGTATGACATGGCATAGAATTTCGCTTTGAAATGTTTCAGGGAAATTGATTTAGATCGTATTTTTGGAGCGCATTTTTTCTGTCTTATGAAAGCTTTCCTTTAACGGTTGTTCTTGCCTTAAACAAATAAATTGTTACTTTTAAACTTTATTTAACTTTAAACTGATCTGCATTAAATTAAATTTTTATAAAACTTTGTCTCTTCAAAATAGTTTAAGTTCTTCTTGTTTTATCTACGAATATGTGAAATTTTTTTTCCAAAATTTATTGCATTTTTATTAAGCAATTTACATTTATATTTATCTTAAGTTATTGAAGCAATTACATTTACTCGTTTGAAGAATTTCGAGAAATGTTTCTATGAAATTATATATGTGGATATCATGTTTATATTAATCTCAAACGATCGCACATATGTTTTTTAAACAGTTTGTTGATATTTTCTGAAAAGTAAGTTAGTGAAGCATTTTCTTAAAAGTAAATTATTTAAAATTTAAAATACTCCTTTTTTGGAATTTCGTAGTTCTATTCCGCGTTTGAAAGAAATTATTTTCTAAATGAATTGCCATTCTATGTGATGAAAAATAAATCATGGAGGTTTGAATAAATTTTGATTAAATATTTTTATGAGAACACGAACCCTCTTCAAAACTGATAGATAAAATTATTAATTTAGTACACAGTATGTATATTCAAGCAATTTAGTATAGGTAATGAAATAAAGGATTTCATTAACCGTTTCGTAGAAGAATAATATTATGAAAATAAATCACAGGGATATCTGATGGTTCATGGAAAAAAATATAAAAGAATTAATAATAAATCTTGAGACTGTTAACTAATAAAATTGAACACATGTATATGAGCAACACTACTAGAGAAATTGTTTTTTCAATAGTTTCTACTAGAATAGCGGAGAGGTTATTTTATTGCCGAATGTATGTTCGCCGATTTAAATTTAATAACTCATCTAAATTAAGATAGTAACATATTGACTGAGAAAAATATAAATACACACAAATATAATTATTAATAAAGCTATTTGTTACATATTTAATCATAACTACCTACAAATCTCTGTATTTGGATTAAATTTTATATAAAACAATTTATGTTTTATTATGATTGTTTATTAAAAATATTCTTGTAGTTCTTTATTGATAGTTCTTCATTTATTAAGCACATTCAAACAATTATAATGTATTAAATCAAGGTCTCTTTTTTTCCAAATAAGTGGCAGATCTAAGTTTATATATTGTGTCTCTCGATATTGTGTTTATTTTCAGTTATAAATGTATCAGAAGCCAATTTTTAATTACAAAATCTAATATTTATTTTCCCCAGAATGACAAAAATGAAGTATGTTTCAAAAACTAAACGGAATTATGCTTTAAGCTTATAGAAACTATCTAAATGTTACGCATTATTATTTATACACATAAATAAACGATCATGCTTGATCTTATGTACGTTTTAATACAGTTTTCCTGATAGTCAAAGACAGAAAGTGTTAAATATAAAAAAGTGTTTGCATATTTTTATTCTCTTACCCCAGTGCGGAAGAATCATATCCTGGTTGGAAGATTTCTATTTGGTCTTTCCTTTTCTGTAGGATTGAAATTGGTTTCTGATCAATATTTATTACATAACTAGCGTGAAACCCTGCCAGGTGAGTGGACTATGGCTACAGCAATTTATAAGTTCTGTGTACCAAAAAACGGGAACTAAAATGAGCTATTAATATAATGTACTGTATACAAAGTTGCTAGGTGAGACCAAAGCAAAATTTATGTGTTCTATGTACAACTGAAAAGAAAGTGTATGAAAGCATTTCAGTATGAATGAAGTCAGTTAAATCTTTCCAAGCAGAAACCAATTCGTAAATATTTTTTGTTGCCAAGCCAGAAATCAAAAACATTGGACACTTCAGGTTAATACGTATACACATTATGTCATGATTTAAATTTAATATAATATATAAACTTTTTCTCAATATAAATAAAAGAATCAATGTAGCAATTATATACCGGATCAGTTATCTTAATCTGAAACAAGAAAAGTTGCCCACAGCAGCTATTTATTTAAAATTCTGACATTAATGAAAACGTTTCGACGTACAATGACGTCACATACAATCGCATGCTTTCTTCGACGTCAGAACATGACCTTATGTAATGACAATGTACTTAATGCTTGGAAATGCTAATTATATTTCCCATTTTGTAAAATTTACAAATTTGTTATTAACAAACTCTACAATTTGAAGGCGAGCAGTGGCAACAATTTTCCAGCGTGTGAGACTGTCACTCGAAACCTGAGGTTTTAGAGTTTTTGATTAATATCTCGGCTAATTAAAGTCGTACAAAGATTGAAATGATCGAAATATCTTTCCACGTATTTTTGGAATCCGGGGGTACCTCTTTCAAAATTTAACTCCCCGCCGTTTCCGAGGAGATAATACCACAAACAAACAGACAGACGCGCACAGATTTTAATAGTATAGATTTCAGTCTTGTACTTGTATATATCGCCTCTATATATACTAGCATGACGTTCAGGTGTCAGAACTTCATGAAGTTCATTATTAAAATTACCTCCTGTTTTACCTAGACTTATTTCAGTTTATTAATAATGTCAAAGTAATTCGATTAAGAATCTACATAATTCGAGCTGACACTAATTCGTTTGAATAATTCATTAGTTTTAATGAATTCATTGCATTTAATGTATGAGTAATTTAATTATACACTTCTCATATTTTATACGTCGCATTAATAATTTAAGGACGCGTTAGAGAAAGCACATTTTGCATTATAAATAACCTCAAGATCCTGTAATATGCCAGCTCTTAATTACCATGACGGTTTTTAAGGTAAGTAGAATTCCGTATCGAATAAAAGGGAATTTTGAAAGAAAGCGTGTTTCTTGAAAACAATTCATAGATTAGACCGAGTCTATTATTCTCGCAAAGAATGTATAGGTAACCTATCGGTTACAGCCGAAAACATCGCGGCAAAATCCTCGCGGACGAAAATGTGGCGGAGAAAACAACGCAAGGCGAAAACGTCGTAGTACAAAACATCGTGGGAGAAAAGAAATCAAAGAGCAAACATCTCAGTTCTAAAATATCGTGGTACAAAAGATCGTAGTCGAAAATAAAGTGGTTCAAAAGCTTCGCAGTTTAAAAACATCGCCGTCGAAAACATCTTGGTAAAAAATAAAGTACCTACAAATCATCGCATGACGATAACATCGCACACATGAATTTTCAAGTTTTAAAAGCTGTAATTTTATATTCACATAACGATTTGGGAGCGCAAGAAGAAAAGAGGGATATTTCTACTCGTCTATTTCATATTTTTGAATGAACTAACAGAATTTTGCTGAAAAGTAAAATGGAAACTTAAACATTTAAAAATTTAAAATGAGTAGTAAATTAATGCAACTTATAGCACTTAATAGAATTTTAAGTTTACATAGTTAATTAAGAAGTCTCATTAATAAATTAATCCTTTTTATTAAATTTTCTCTGCTAATTTTTTATGAAAAATATAGTCTAAAAATGTTTAGCAAAAGGTAGATAAATAACTGCATGAGGTTAATTAGCTAAGTAAATTTAAAAGTCAAGAAAGTGCTGAAACTTGCATTAATTTTACACTTATTTTCAGTTTTAAAATGCTTAAGTTTTTTCTTACTTTTTCAGCAAAATTCTATTACTTCATTCAAATATATGAAATGTAGAAGTAAAAATATTCCTGTTTCCTTCTTGCGCTCCCAAATCATATTGCGAATGGGCAATTACAACTTTTAAAACCTGAAAACTCATGTTTGCGATATTATCGTCATGCGATGATTTGTGGGTACTTTATTTTTTACTACAATACTTTTGACTACGATGTTTTTAAACTGTGAAGTTTTTGAGCCTCTTTATTTTCGTCCGCGATATTTTTTTTTGTACCACGCTGTTTTAGAACTGCGATGTTTTCTCTTCGCTTTTCCTCCCACGACGTTTTCAAATTGCATTGTTTTGTCCGCGATGTTTTCGGCGGACACCAACATATCTATGCTATAAAATATCTTCATGGATGTTTTCCAAGGTTTATTCATCCAGAAGGTCATAATAAAAGAAGATTCAAAAATATATTTATTTGCCTTCTTTTTAACTCAGATAGCACTACAAATTTTATTGAGCTAAATTAATATAAGACTTTTGTTCAATACACAATTTTTAATATAATGTGAATAAAATGTATAAATGGCTGGATTTTTTTACTACATATCTTTCGCAAGAAGGGTACTCGTATTCTAAAATAATAAAGAACGAAATTAAAACAAATATAATAAATAAATAAATACAAATTTATCACTTGTTTGTCTATAATATACATATTATATAAACCAATGTGAAATAAAAACACGGATCTGCTGTGTTTAACTCCTTGACATACATGACGTCCGAGAGACATCATTGATTTCATGTGCCATTATAGACGTTGACGTTTCCGAGATGTCAGGAACTCTCTTCGGCGAACGTCACGCAGCATATTATTATAGCTATAGAGCAATATAAATTTGAAAGTAGAACGTTCTGTTTCTAAGCTTGCACATGAGCGTCTAAATTAAATGGTATTCTTCGGATGCGTATTTTATTTTTATGTAAAAGGGTTATAAGGTATTTCTCCCGCCTTCTTCGCATGCCTTCCTGGTGTAGTGGTCTGCATGCTCGACGTGTAAACGAGAGGTCCGTGGTTCGATTCCCGGCGAAGGCGTTGCTCAATTTTCATGTCTCCTGCTTCGTAATAACCTAATGTCTCAACACTGGCGCCCGAACTAAAAAGGTGGTGGATGATGATTCTCCACCACCGCAATGATGATTGGGTCCCCAAAACCCCAGTCATCCTTTAAAAGGGGGAGTATATAAGGTATTTCTCCCGCCTTATTCGCATGCATTCGTGGTGTAGTGGTCTGCATGCTCGACGTGTAACCGAGAGGTCCGTGGTTCGATTCCAGGCGAAGGCGTTGCTCAATTTTCATGTCTCCTGCTTCGTAATAACCTAATGTCTCTACAGGGTTAAGAACTTGTTGCCTCTCTACGAAAGGAAAACTTCGCTGGAAAAATAAAAAAGAGGGCCTCAAAAAGCCCCGCAACCTCAGAATTAAATAATAGAAATGAAATATATTACATGACATATAAAGATGATGATGGCAATGGGAAAGTAATACACTGATACCATGATTAGCACCGTTCGTGAATGTTTGCGTCTATACGTACGAGATAAATGTAAGAAAATATATCTCATATATTATTACTTATTATCAGACCAATATATATGCTTTCACTTATTAACAGATCAATTTCCTTGACTCAAAATTGTTTCGTGGTATTCTTACAGTATATTGTTTAACATCTGTATCACCGTCAAAAGTACTGAGTCAACTGATCATGTTCAAAGAGCCAATGCTTATAAAATAAAGCAAAAGAAACCCTTCCTTAGTCCTTGAATTTAGTGGAACATTTATTAAGTCTACCAGTAGTTAATTTATGAAAATTTGAGTTATGAAAGTTTGAGTTATAAGTGCCGCAAAAAATTGCAGCCCATATTATTTTATCAAAGGCTTTTGAATTTAGAATCCTAGACAATGGCGTCAGTAGCTTAGCTCCTGTCCAACCATTCTTGTCTTATCTTATCATTATAACTTATCTCGCTCATTTGCACTTTGGCAGCTGAGAATGATGGTTCCGTAAAAACATCGAAACTAGTCCTGTGAGAATTTGTAAATATAACGCTGATTTTTGTTGTTTGTCTTCAAAACTAATCCTAGACAATGTCATTTCCAAATATACCAAACACCTGTTGGGACGATAATTTTCTTATAACGTTTTTGTTTTGAAGTAGCTTACAAATCAGAGAATTTGATTTATATATATATATATATGTTAACTACTTTTAGGTAAAATACTGAGTATTTTAAGTTAAAAATGGAAAATGTCATTGCTGTTATAAAGGGTTATACAGTAATTTTTTATTTAATCTACAGACGGAAAAACTGAGCATTTATTTCTCCGACGCTGATCTCCAGTTCTCTGGTTAGCTAGAGTATTAGTTTGCTAATTCAAATAAAAGTTAATTACTTTAAGTCATTTGCCATAATAAATTTCAGTACAGGTAATTTTTACGGACAAAGTAATATTGTGGACTTATACCATGAAATCTGATTTCGATTTAAATTAAGCAAAATTTCTCATACAGCTTCTTGAATGTATAGTAATTAGTTAGAAGTTCTAACATAGTACTTGAATGGATAGTAGTTAGAAGTACTAGCATAGTACTTGAATGGATAGTAGTTAGAAGTAGTAGCATGGTACTTGAATGGATAGTAGTTAGTAGTACTAGCATAGTACTTGAATGTATAATGGTGATTTCTTTATTTTTGTTCATTTGATCTTGCAACGCAGAGATCGTCTACCTCTACTTCCATTCTTTTATCAAACGGCGCCGACAATTGTCATGTATCATTTAGTGTTTTGGTATGCCCGGTTAAGCTTTATGCGGTTTTCTTACATGCGAGTGCCCTCCCCTTTTGCTGATGTAATGCTTTTAGCCCACAGGGCGTTAGCCTAGAAGGACTGTTAATTTCGCTTTGTCATTTTGCGTTGATTCACTATAAACGGAGAATCACTTTTTAAATTGTTGCCACCAAATATTATATTATATTTAAAGAACTTATTATATTTAAAAATTGCTATTATATTTAAAGAAATTAAATATTTAAAATTTTATCCGTGTATTACACTTCGAGAAATTTAATAATGGAATCTGCATAAATTTACGTATGATTCTCCCATTGTGATAAAACAACGGTACCTAGAGCCATCCAATTTTGAATAACGTACGTCTTTACCAGAATATGGGCATCTGGAATTCCAAATTTGGAATTTAGAATTTTTTTTTTATTATCTCTTTCGTATTTTGTAAAACATGTATGATTTTTTGATAAAGAAAGTCAAAGATTTCAAAGCGAGCAATGGCAACACTATAAGGGAAAAAACATTTTGATCTCCAGCACTCGAGACTGTATGTGGGAAATTCTGAAGATATTCTCTTTTAAATATTTTTGATACTGCTGTTAAATTGAATTTTTCAGTTCAAGTGCAAAGAACATGATATTTAATAAATAAAGGTAACACACAAAACGTGAAAAAAAAGCTCCTTTGGGCTTAGTATAAAATTTGAAAGCTTTCGGATATTTTTATTAGAATTTAAACTCTTAGTAATGTCTAAGTATTATAAAATCCTTCAATTACAGTAAAATGGGATTCGTTATGTAGCTGTTATATTAAAAGACTAATGACAATAAAAGGAAGCAACTCCTTTATCGGAGATAAAAAAAAGTTTGATCGATGAAAATAGACATCTGATCTTAAATGAATAAAGGTAATGAGTGTCTAAAATAGATAATGACGAAATGCAAAAATGTCGAAAACAGGTAATTGGATAATCATATACTTGTGATTTTTAGAAAGTCACAATGCCCTGGAGCATTTTCAAAGACGTTAAAAATAGTACTGTAAGCATTTTCGCAATCAAGCCCTAGAGGAAATTTCGAAAGCATTGAAATCTTACTGCAAATGACAAATAGTAGCTAGATTTATGAAACTGCATTGAAGATACATCAAATACACATTTCGAGTCTTTTGTATAATGCATTTTTCTTAAATGTTTGTATCAACGTATTGTTTTCTCTTTCTTTCCTTAAAGTGATATATTTTATGTTTCTCTTGAAAGAGAATAGATTGTGTAAGACAAAATTATGTAACTAAAAATATGAGTTAAATTGATAATTGGATGATGAATGTAAATAAAAACATGTTATATTAAGAAATATGTAAATGATTTCGAAATGGGCTCTATAGAAAAGGGAATTGCAGCATAAAATTTACACTTTCCTGTGTCAAAACATAACGCGTTAAAGAAGATTAAGCCTGAAAATTATTTTAAGGAGGCTAGTACACCTTAAAACCCTTAAGATCTTCGAATTTGTTATTGTTGCCAGAATTGGAATAACTTACTTATTTTAAAAACAATTACTTCCAACATTTTACATATGACTGTATAATATAGCTGCTTTGGGTTACTTGTAACCAGAAAGTTTGTGTTGCCACAAATATTTTTGTAATTTAATCTGCTTTGTGAGAACATTTTTAATGCGTTCACGTCACGTTTCTACCTTACGCGCATGATATTTTAAAAATGGCTAATGGTACATACTTGAAATTGGATGGAATTTTTTATATGGGCACTATCTTCTAACTGAACTCAAAATCTGATGACTATTTTAATATTAACATTTTATAAACTCAAATCCAAATAAAATTTGAATTTAACATGAAATTTAGGCGTTTTGATTCACAGTAGTTTCCAATTGTTATAAAAACTATATGTTACATACGGAATTAAATTATGCAAATGAATATTTTAAACTGTGCCCGCAAGGTGAAAACATGACGTGAATACATAAAACATTTTGTCACAAAGCAGATTAAATTATAAAAATATTTGTGGCAACACAAACTTTTCAGTTACTAGTTCCCAAAGCAGCTATATTATGGAGTCAACTGTAAAAAGTTGGAAATAATTGCTTCTAAAATAAACAGTTTATCCCTATTCTTGCAACAGTAACATCTTCGAAGATCTTAAGGGTTTAAGGTGTACGAATTTATACGAATAGCCCTTAAAATTTTCTAAGTACGTAAATAGTGTGTACAAAGCATAAATTAATTTAAGACTAAATTCGATAATTTCTGCATTTGCCAGAGTATTCATATTATAAAAGCAATGTTCTTTAGATTGCTAAAATTTTCTTAATTCGAAAAATTGCAGCAATATATTATTTAATATTTTAATATAAATCTTTATTTAATAAGTGTAATATAGGGGTGGAGAAATATTTTCACTACTCTCCAAGAAGGTCTTTTATGCAGCATCAAAATGTGGGCAGGGCTGTTGCAAGATGTAATGATTCTTTTGTGACTGCTTTTGCGGTTCGCCTATTAAAGTGGGAAAATCTCTTCTCTATATAATTACAAAAGATTACAACTTAAGATAGCATTTGATGCATATACGTTTTACTTTCAATAAACCACACATGGTGAAAACAAGTTTACAACCGATCTGCCCGCTGTTGAACCAGTGAACTATAAAATGTACGTGGTTTGAGTTCCACAATTTGCTAGCTTGCCATTATTGCTCTCGCTACACTTCCCATCAAACACAGTATTTTGGGTCAAACTAACAGCGAGCATATTTCGTAAGTGCGCATCTGTATCGCCACCGAGGGAGTGGCTTTTAGAATGAACCAAAGCGAATCCAGCAATATTTCTTTCGGATTAATTCAGCAATATTCTGTCGGATTCAGCAATATTTCGGATGGCATTTGCCACACTTTAAGCAAGATGGTTGAAAATGTTCTGCCGCGCAATTTTCTGTACAAAATAAATAAAGCATCGTGGATTTCTTGTGAAACTTTCAGTGCGAAGTTAGATCAGATATTTAAAAAGCATAATTATATATGTAAATAGTAGAAGTCTTGGAATTTATATTGCAGTCTATACGAAAATGATGTTCTTTAATAGTAGTTAATGCAAAGTTTTATTCAAAGTGAACTTTCCTTATTTGCATTCCAACATATTTACTGCATTTAATTTCACATAAATAACTGTTCACTCGTCAAAGGACTGCCTGCGCAAGACATTTTTCATACAGAATGAATTGAATTACTTACAATGAATATATTTACTTTATTCATATAAAACTTTAAATTTTAATAATAAGTATATACATTTTGAATCTTACACTTTCAAAATCAAAGGAATGGAAGCATTGAGGGAAGAAAATACTAGATTCATTGTAATACTTTCACTTATTCCCAGCTCAATGAAGAAAAATATACACTTGAATTCTCTTAATCCCCAGGTGTTAGTAAATGCATACTATTTGAGGCTCATTGTAGCTTGAGACATTTCTCTATATAAAGAACGATAATATGCAGCGAACATTAATCCGAATGTCAGCGGGTAATAAGTTTCGTCGAAGTAAAATATTGACGATTACGAGATATTCTAAAAACATAATAGCAACATTTATACGCCATATGTTAATAACTAAAAGAAATGAAAAATGGAACGCAAACAACCCAAAAAACGTAAACAAAAGTGTGCTCATATGAGCAGTTTTAAAGATTAAGCGTCACAACAGCAACAGAAGCTCATTGGTCCATTTTTGAAATCCTTCCCTCAGTGGCGATACTGATGTGCACTTGAGAATTATGCTAACACTAACAGGTTTCGAAGCTTTTACTCGCTTTTCCAAGCTATCTATAAGGAGCAGCCACTGGCGAATGTCCCATTTTTTTTTCAGTATGCCTATATTTTTAGCAGTTGTTTGCCAAACGTAACAAGTTTCATCAACAAAAGAGACCTTTTTATTTCTTGCCGGTGTACGATGAAGTTTAATTCGAGTTGAGCAAAACATCCCATGATAGTCGGTTTCGATTCTTCAGGTCGGGGATAACTGATTATTTTATTTCACTTTTTAGTGAACAGGGGGAAGATTAGAATACTGGTAATGTGCAATTTCGCGAAATACGGGAAATGTTTGCTCTTAGTGATCAAATAATTGATATGTATACTTTCTCGTTTTTAAAAAAACGTTAATTGATGAAATGTTATTCCACCAAGCTCCATTTTCTGAGCAGTCCTTTTACCTACACAGTATACGTATTTCATTGTTTAATGTTCCAATTATAGGTCCTAGAAATATAGAATTATATTCTTTGGAGAATAAGGTGCTTTCTAGTGTTCAAATCTGAGGTTAACAGCTATTACAGTCAGTATATACAATACATGCGCATATACATTCTAACAGTGTACACTCATGCATGCGCATATACACTATAACATTGTACGCTCGTATACACTGCGCAAAAGAATGGGACAGTTCCATATCTCTCCTTCTACTGGGCCGATTGACGAAATTCAAATTGCGTTTTTCATGCCTCGAAAGGGCGACTTAGGGTATATAATAGTTTTATATATAGCATTATTTTAACATAGGTAATTTAACACAAAATCGAACATCTTCTGAAATGGTATGCCGATTTTTTTTTCCATATTTCGATTCTAAGCCTCAGATTATGCCAAACTACCAAGTTTTGTAAAAGTCGCACGAGTCGTTTTTAATGAAAATTGGCTTTTAAAATTTTAACTCCTCAGTGTTAATTGAATTTGATATATATATTAATATCTCTTTTTTTTTATTAAACATACATAATTCCTTCTTCCAGAATTCGAAATTTAGGCTTCATCCAAATATAATTCGCACTTTTTGTATGATTTATTTTTAAAATTTGTATTTTTAAATATTTTTTATAAATTTTTCGAAAAAAAAGTTCTATTATAACCTGAAAATTTTAAAATCATCTTACAGTAGATATATTTATTGGCACACCAGCAAAACATTAGTGGTGTTTTTTATTTAAAATTTTCTAAGATATACATGAAATAACATATTGGCGTTTTTTGAAATTTGGCATATTCGTTACAGGCGATAATAACGCCAAATGTGGTTTACGCACTTTGTTAAAACTATTTTAAAATATGAACAATGACATTTTTCCGCTAGACTACAATGAAAAAAAGAAAAGGAAAATTTGAGTTGCTATAAATTAAGAAGTTCGCCAAGTAAATTATTCTTGGCGCAAAAATACACCAAGATAAATTTTGGAATTTCTCCTTAAATTTCGCACCTATTTTAAAAAAAAAATTATATTTAGGCATAATTTGAGTTGTAGGATCGAAATAGGGAAAAACACAATGACATGTCAGTTTAAAAAAGTCCGATTTTGTGTCATTGAATACCTGTGTTAGAATAATGCTAAAAAAATCTAATATATATCCTAAGTCGCGCTTTCGAGACATGAAAAATGCAGTTTGAATTTCGTCAATCGGCCCAGTAGAGCGAGAGATATTAGAACTGTCTTTTTTTTTCCTCGCAATGCACATGCGCATAAACACTGTAACAACAAATGTTCACTAGTGCTGTTGCCTCGGTCGTTTTCATTCAGAATCGGAAATGAAGGAAATGATTATTTCTTTGCATAGAATATCATAACGCACTACATTAAGGTCGCAGTAAGGTCGCATTAAGGTCGCAGGCAGACCTTTATCAACGCCTGTTATAATGGATTAATCACATTAAAAGAAAATTTGAGAAACGTTTATAACTACTTCAAAACACAGCTATTGAAATTATTCAGGAGTGCCACTGCAATAATATATCTAAGCTGTAATGCGTAAATAATGGCAGTTATGTTTAATACATGTAATTCGAAATTTATTCTTATGAATCGGGAAAATAGTGATGGAATATTGAAATGATTACAACTTCAAAAAAAAAAAAACGTATTCTTTTTCAAGTAAAATAATGAGCTTGAAATTCTATTTCGAGGTTGTTGTAAACTTTACATAATATTTAAATTTTAATCGAAGTTAATTGATCACCGTGAATTCCATTGTAATTAAGTTCTCAAGTGTCTGGTAATTATCTCAGTCATAATAAGTGATTGGGAATTGATTCTAATACTTCAAGTTCTCGAAGCTGCTTGAAAAGAAAATATTATTTATTAGTCCAAAGGGATTTAGTCCCGAAGGACTATTACTTTCGTTTTCCGATTTTGCGTCGATTCACTCTGAATGCCCGTTTCACTATTCAAATTGTTGCCACTAAATGTTATCGCTCTGCATTAAATTTCAAAAAATGAAAAATCTGCATAAATGTATGCATGTTTCTCGCATTGTGATAAAACCTAGAGCCATCGAATTTTGAATGACGTAATCCTACTGCGAATATGGGCATCTGGAAGCCCTAATTTTGAATTTGAAATTTGCTTTATTATCGATTTTATGTTTTGTAACATTTCAACGAATTTCTGATTAACAAACTAAATGATTTCAAAGCGAGCAATGGCAACACTGTACGGGAAAAAAAAACATTTTTATCTCCAGCGCACGAGACTTACGGAAATTCTAAAGATATGTTCATTTTAAAATGATTTTGCGATATTGATTTTGAACTGAATTTTATGGTTTGAGTACGTAGTACATGATATTTAATAAAAAAAGGTAGCACAGGAAACGTTAAAAAAACGCGCCTTTGGACGTAATTTAAAATCTGAAATCTTTCAGATTTTTTATTTTATTTATTTATTAGGTATTTTATTTAAGTAAATTAAAGCGGTTACATGAAATTTACATAGGTTTATTTCTAAACCATCGTCACTGTTTTTTCATAACCTCCATATTATATCGAATTAATCGAGTTATTAGTATGCCTATACGTATAGTGTGTCAAAGGCTTGTGGTAAAAAATGTCATAATAATTGTTTAAGTTTGAAATTAGTCAATTTTGGTTAACGATGTATATTTAAAAAATTAAATAATGAAGAATCTACAATAATTTATGTATGTTTCTTGTAATGCATAAAATAAACAACAGAGACATCAAATTTTGAACAATGTAGGCCTCCATATGAGCATGGGCACCTAGAAAGCCAAATTTGGAATTCGAATTTGTTTTATTGTCTGTTTTATATTCTGTAAGTCTTTAACGAATTTTTGATTAAAACTCTTAACAATTTTGAAAGCGAGTTGTAGCAACACTGAAGAAAACAAAAACATTTTTATCTCCAGCGCGCGAGACCGTCTGTCGGAAATTCTAAGCACATGCTTTTTTAAGTATTTTTAGCACAATGTGGCGTTAGCCGAAATGCTCTGGAAATGTATATGTGTCTGTAAATTTAAAAATATAAATGCCCTTTTGGGCGTAATATGAAATCTGAAAGCTTTCAGAATTTGTTTTTTTATTTACATTTTATTTTCCTACTGAACATATTTTAACAGATCCTCTATGCATTTTAATAATACAATAAAAGTTTCTCTAGAGGGTTTTAATGACAGCAAACGCGGGTTTCAAAAATTCTGCTTTTTTAATATGTGCGAAATTTTAAAAGGATTTATTGCAATAAGAATAGTCTACTTTGACTGGTCAGTATGTCATGTTTCATTCAGTTTAAAAGAGCCAGAACACCTACACATTACCATTAATTTAAAGTGGCTTTTATAATAGTTTTGAAATCTACTTCTATTTAATTAGACTAAGAAAAATTGGATGAATATTTATAATATATTATTTTTGTTGTTTAGAAAGCATTAACGTTCCTTCACAATAACAGATACTTTATTGTATTAATTTGTTTCTTTTTAATTCAGGAGTGTACATAATTAAGCAAACAACTCAATATAGCATAATAGTAGATAGAATGTAAATGAGAGTTTTATAACCACAAGTCAGATACTGTTAACCTTGATTTATTCGTTTGCTTAGTTCTCATTGTCTTCTATAGAATCATCTTTACACAATTGAAATCACAGCATTCTATTATCGAGCACTGTGGGCGTAGCAGAAATACACAGACAGATGCTGCACTCATTGTTAAAAGCTATGGACAATTCGAGGCGAAGCAGCTGCAAATTGATTTACACGGAGGGAGGTAGAGCATTTATCACTTGGACACCTGTTACTCATGCAAATGAAGCTTAGGCCTTTATTTAAACGTATAAACTGCCATTCATGAAAGTGTTTGGTGAATTTTGTGCCCGCTGGTGAACAGAAACGCATTACTAAATGATGGAATTATTGAATCACAGCGTATTAATAAATTACTAATCACTAATAATAAGACTAATTAATAAAAATCACTATAATTATCATCATTGCAAAATTCACACCGTAATAAAAATCAGTGTAATAAATCGTCAGTCGAATTAGTGTGCACTTAGGAATTTTGTAAATTATGTCTTTTCGTAATCTGATGAGAAATAAATAAAGGAGCAAACGTAAAAATAAGGAATTATGACACTTTTTCTGCTGTTTTTGATTGCACTATAGATTTTATTTTAGATCCACATATGTATGGCCATATCACAACCCGTTTAGCATTTTAGGATGAATCTGGATTATAAAAGAAAGAATTAATAATTTACATGTGTGAATCCAATCGAATGTCTGAATGCTCTAAGAGGCACATCGGGCAAACTCCGAATAGAACGAACTAGCATGTTAAATGGAAACGTGTCAGGTTCTGAGCCGAATCTTCTATTTGTCTAAATTCTGATGCTAAGGTACTAAAAATCCGTAAAACGGAAGGCAGGAAGCTCACGAAAGTTAGTATATCGTAGATGAATGTTAGAAGAACTAAGCTGCTTCCGTTCTATCTACAAGCACCGTTAAGCTAGTCAGACGGAATCATTCTGCTACTTGTAGTTTAACATTGACGATATACCGATACTCTGATTAATGGCTCCGCCCCATCATATAACTATTCTTTCAAAAGCATCAAATGGCATTTCATCTGTGTAACATGTACGACAGAACGAAGCTAAGCTAAGCATACCTTGTGTACTCTATATTATTATTATTTACGTGTTCCGTCCTAAGGCACTACATGAAAGGTAGGGATGCCTTCATGGAGGACTTTCTACAGTCAAATAGGCTTGTATTAACATATTACACATGGGGGGTTTGGTTTATGTGATTATGGCAAAGCCTCAAGTGCTATCTGCCTAAGCGGAGGGATGCCTTGGTGCAGGTTTTTCAAAGGGAAACTGGCTCGTATGCACGTTACACATGGGGAAAACCACGAAAACGCCCATACAGCGAGCCCATTCGCGAGATCCGAACCTCGAACCGAACTACCAGTGTTCAGGACTTTACCGCTCGGCTACTCATTTTTCCATGCATAATTTAGTACAGTGATTCCCAAATGTTTTCTTTCAAAGTAAAGTTTTAAAGGAATGCTTTTCTGCATCAACCCTTTTACACTTTCATTATAATATACATAATACAACATAATTATGTTGCAAATAAGAGCTCAGAAATAGCTTACACAATTACATCAATATTCACAAAACTTAAAAAACATTTTTGTTAGATTTACGTTTAAATATATTTTTCGTATTATTATTATTATTTCAAATTTTACAAATACAAACAAGTTTGCAGAAACAAAATCCCAGATTCTAATTGCACAAAAGTTCCATTTTAGTTAATGTGAGGGTTATGATTGATGTATTGTTAAATAGTTTTAATATTTGTTAGAAAATATTTAAGTTTCTTGTTTTGCGTTCTTAGTATTTTTATTGCGCTTTCTTGTGTACTTACTTTACATTTTTATACTGCACTTGTTGCATAAAATATCTCTATATAAAAAACAGCACCAATATTTAAAATATGTATTACATAGATTAATATACTTTCCCCTTATATTTATTTTATATGACTTTTTTCCTTTAGTACATGTTGCAGCCTTATATCGGTAAACAAATTGTCAGGTTTCACCTTCTTATTTCATAGGTCAATTCTTGAAACCCCAAACACTGGTAAGCGAATAATCGCTAGAGTGTGTGAACAGAGACGTAAGACTCAAGAAGGGTTAACTACCCTTTATTTCTCAAAATAAATATGACACAATCAGCTCCTAACTCGGAACGTACAGTAAAACCTCCACTTGGGCTTGAACTCAAATTAAAATGAAATTAAAACTACTAAGCTTAGCTAAAGCTAACTGAAAGATATAGCCGAAGCTTTCAAGATTCTAAGTAGTTGGTCTCTAAAACTTTAAGTCAGCGAAGCCAAACAAGGGCCTAAAGTACGGCCGAGCGTAGCAATAGCTTAGAGCGAGACGAAGCCAAAGGCAAACGCGCGCTAGTCAGGAACTCTGACTCTCTAACGAAGTCAGTGAAACATCCACTGAAATACTATTCTTACTCATTTGCATTAATCGCGTTTCTGAAAATGCATTCTGGTAGGAAATTATAAGCTAGAAGGGATAGGAAAGATGCATAAACTTAAAATAACTGTAATCAAATTAGGATAAACCTTGCAAATTAATTATCAATTTTTTAACAAATTTTTGTAATCAATTAGAAATTGATTATATCAATCAACTTCCCAGCATTTGATCCCTTGATCATCAGTGACCCCCTCTAAAATTTCATCGACTTCCAAGAGGTCAGTTCCAGCCCCACTGGGAATCCCTGCTCTAAACCATCATAATGCAAATTTCCTTTTCAAGCCGAATCTGACATTAGAGGATCTATGTATTTGTCGAACATTGATATTATTTAATACATTTACATCGTATCGTAAATTAAAGCATTTTTGGTAAGTAATTTTAATTTTTCAAACATGTAAAGAAAGAGTTCTGTACGTATTTTCGTGACAAACACAAACTGCTTCCTTTTCAAACCAGCGATCTATTTCCAATAAATGTTTAATATGCAAACGAAATCGTGTACACAAAGATTACTTCATAGCACGCGATTCTATATTAGATTCTATATATAGATCTATACATATTCTATATATACTATATATAGATTCTGTGTCATTAAAGCTGAATAATCATATTTATCTTTCCAATCTGCTTAGTATTAATAGCAACATGACAAAATATTTTTTCTCATGTTATGTCTACCGATGTGCAAACTAAGTATCAAATAGCATATTAATATTCGTCTGAGGTTTCTAAACGTAATGATAGAATATGGAAATTATCATTTAGATACAATCTATCTATATTATTTCTTGCTTTTATGCTTAATCATGTATATCATGTTATTTTCGTGTAATTCAATCATTTTTAAAACAAAATATTTGCCCATATAATATATTTTCACAGAATAAGCAACAATAACTATCGGAAAAATCTAGAAAATTACTGCATTTATTTATTCATCATGGACTCAGCCTATAATTTCCCATATGTCATAAGAATTGTGAAAACAGGATAATCCTGCCTGAAGTTTATTTAATGAAATCTTGAATATTAAACATCGCAATAAATTTATTATAAATGTTGACGAATTTATGATAAGCAAATAATAAAAAGTAATGAGAATAAGTGTGAGTAAATTTACAAGAGCGTATTTTTGAAGACGAAATAGAACTTTCTTCCTCGCCTTCGAAAGTGTAAATGAAGGAATAGAAACTTAGGCTTGGATGATTGGTTTGGTTTATTTGATTACGACGAAGCACTCGAGGACTATCTCACTAAGGGGAGGGATGCTGTAGTGGAAGATTTTCTAAGGGAAACATTGAAAACGCCCGTGCAGCCTCCATTCGCGAGATTCGGACCTTGGACCAAAATACCAGTGTTTAGCTACTTTATCGCTCGGCTGCTGGAGGATCTGTGCTTGGATGAGAAAACCAGAGAGACGTTCGAGAATTATCTGCATAAATGTAATCGTACGAAACCTATAGCGCCATCTATCGACCATAAAGCGAAACAAAAAGGGAACTGAGAAAAATTTTTCTTGACCAGCTGATGTTAAAGTCGTGTTATTAACCAGAACCTAAAGATTTTATGGATGCGACAAGCCTCCAGGAAGTCTAGTTTATAAGGTTGTTTAACGTTAATTCACTACTTATTTTATTCTTTGGATATTTACTGTCACATATCTCTTCCATTTTACCGCCATAGAATGCAAATTTAGTTCTCGAATATTTAAGGTGAGGATTTTAGACTGTAAGCAGAGTGTGTTTAGCCCCTTAAGGCCACCTTACTACATCGCTAGATAAGATTTGTACTTTTCAGCCTTGCATTATAATTCACTATATTTGATACCCACGTCGGTTAAGCTTCAAGCCAACTTGACGTTAACCCATATTTCACCATTGTTTTAAAAATAGGACAGTACACATAAATGGTCTTTGTATAATATCTTTGAAATAACTTAACTGAAATTAAAGATAATTTTTTAGTTAAGAGCCCTTTAACTACATATTTGCCTTTATCGCAAGTTGGAATTAATTTAGATATTTTTATTAATTTCTTAAAATGGAGATTTTTGCAGATTTTTTTTGCTTATGTTTTCAAAGTACTAATAAAATTTCGAACTCCAAGAAAAACATATATATGAATTTACTAAGACAATATTCCATACTTTTATACCAGTAAAAACATTATCAAAAAATTTGATCTGAAAGATAAATTTTCTTTGCATTTTTAACTGTCCTAAAATAGGACGACGGTAAGATCCACTACTACCAAATCCCCATTAGTTCGCAATGGAGATAATTCTTTCTTTCTCTGTTACATTCCAAACATTGCTATTATGGAAATAACCCAGGCACTTTAGTCGAACTGGTAGGTGCACATTAAGTAATAGACAGGTGTGTGAAATGCGGGGGCACATTGAATAATGACATTGACTCATGAAGTCAGTTTATATTCTAAAACTCATCGAAGTAGACCAAATTTCTCTCGCTTTCGCATGATTCAATTTTCGAGAATAATAAAATGCCAAAGATATAAAAGAAGAAACTAACTAAGAAAATCGTGAATGAGCCATTATCTCATACAATTGTCCAGAATTTGCTGTCAATAATTACAAACCCTGAGATACATAAGATTTATATGGATAATTTCTTTACTTCCCATGAATTATATTTCGTTCTTGCAAATAAAACCTTCTTCACTACAGGTACTGTTAGAGGACACAGAATGTCTAAATGACCTTTAATACTCTCTAAAATAATGTCAAAAATGGAACGCGGCTCTTCCGGTAGCAGTTTTGATCAAAAAGGAAAGTTACAGCAGTTCGATGGAATGACAGTTGTGTTGTTTCAGCGATGTCCAATTTCGAAGAAACAAACACATGTATCAACCGCATAAAGGAGAGTAAAAGTTTGCAGAAAACGGGTAAAGATACCAATGTGCATTGCATCCTACAACAAATATAAAAACGGAGTTGACCTACTTGATAATCATACAGCAACTAACGTTACTATAATTTAGGAAAAGAAGGGTACTGGCTTTTATTTGTTAATGCGTTTGAAACAGCATTTTTTGCTTCATGGAAGCTCAATCAGTTACTTAGTGATGTTAGTCTGAGCCTGCTTGAATTTCGAAGACACATATCAGTTGCCTATTTAGAACTATCTATTCCAAGGAAACCCTCTTGCAGAAAACCGAGTGCTCAACAGGTTAATGAAGATTTTCTAAAGCTTCAAAATGAACGTGTTATTGCGAAAACCCATTAAATGGACAAGGAAGATGCCAGATAAAAACTTGCATAGCAAAACCAACAACTATCTGTAAAAAATGTAATGTTAAATTGTGATTAAAATGCTTTCTCCCATTCCACCTATGTAAGAATAATTAGCAATGGATTATACCATTCTCCTATTTTTAGGACAGGCTGTATTGGCCAAACTAATGAAAATTTGGTATTTTTTTTATTTAATATGTATACATACACTTATGATAGCAATACATTTTTAAGAATTTATAAAAAAAAATAATATTTTTTAATGCTTGGAATGATATGGGCTAAAATGATTTGTGTGGCCTTCGGTTACTAGCTTAGTTGAATTTAAATGAATTAATTTGAATTTAAATTACTTTATCTACCCCACTAGGGGTTGACTGAGTTCTAAGGACAAAGTTGTGCCTTCTATTCACATTTAGTTTTAACGAAAGGGTCTTTTACACTCTTCTCACGTTTCAGTTCATTCGTAGCGATAATTTTCTGCCAGTCTGTCTATAGTTTGTGACTGCCAAGGTGATCACTAAACTTATACTTTGACCAAATAAAGAGATTGTCTTAAGAAAGTTTCTTCAGAGAAATGAAATATGTGATTTTTTCATCAGCAGCAGTGGTCAACGGTGACTTCGAGAGGTCTTTCTTTCAAATATAAATCCAAAGTTCTTTAGTACAAAACTGTAAGGCTTTTCCTCTTTATTACCAATTTACAATATACGACACTGGTAATCTCTAAGCATGCCTAGAACTCATACTTGGATTTAGGTCTTTAGGCACAAAATTTCAAATTTCATTAGTAGAAGAAAAACGATGCAAAAGCTAAATTTGTGTGAAATATGTGCTATTCTATCCTAATCGATAGAAGCAAAGGAATAGGAATAAGTCCTGAAAGACGTATGATTGGTGGAAACGAAAGAGGTCTTTTTCTTGTGCCAAGATGAAATGTTTTGACCATTTGATCAATAACATATTATGAGAAACCTCTGTCACTTAATTCGCTCTTAAAGAGTTGAATCCTTTACTAAAATGACTCGCGAAGGCGGAAATGTTGAGTATATGATAAATGAAGAAATAAATTGAAGCCGATATTTATTTAGCCTCCACTAAACATCTTTTGAAGGAAGGATGAATGATGAGTGACGATGGAATTTAGAACACAATAAAACTGAAATTACGTCTATTTTACGTGTCAGATGAACATCGAAAAATGGAAAGGAATGAGATGTCTCGAGATCATAAGTGAATTGAATGTTAGAGTAAAAGAGAATTTATGATTGTATAAGGTATTTCTCCCGCTTCCTTCTCATGCCTTCGTGGTGCAATGGTCAGCACGCCCGGCGCGCATTAGAGAGGTCCGCAGTTCGAGTTCCGGTGAGGGCATTGCTCATTTTACATCTCTCCTGCTTTCAAAAATCATCTAGTGTCTCTACAGTGGTGTCCGAACTAAAAGGTGGTGGATGATGATTCTCCACCACTAGGGTTTGGCGATTGGGAATCCTAATCCATAGTCGTCTTTTAAAAGGGAGAGTATATATTCTTCCGCCTTCTTAGCATGCCGTCGTGGTGTAGTTGTCAGCACGCTCGGTGCGCTTTCCAGATGTCCGTGGTTGGAATCCCGACTAGGGCATTGCTCATTTTTCATCTCTCCTGCTTTCAAAAGTACCCTAATGACTCTACAAATGGTCCTTGAGATATTGTGCAAGCTGATTCGTAAAATAAATTATTAGAATCTTTTGAGGCTTCAGGTATCTATTTTAGTACCATGTAGAGTGATGTTCTTCGTATCGCAACTGGAGTTAAATGGAACTTTACAATACATAGATTAGCCTAACCTAAATATTTATACGAATGTATAAATTATTACGTAGTTAAGAAACTAACTATTTGAAACTTTTAATGCTCATACTTTCTACAGTTGTGATTAAAGGTAGTTAGGACATATTTAAAATTCTTCTTTATGCGTTTGTTAAATGTGTAGTATGAAATGGCTGCAGCCTAAAGATTATAGACACACAGTACAAACGGAATAAAATTCTTCTTGCTGACGTAAAAGCATAGTAGTCTTCATTAAAAGCATACCAGGCTATCACATAAAAGTACTGCATCCAGGGTACACCATTTCTCTCCCCCCCCCAAAAAAAAAGAAACTTACGACCAAATAGGTATAATGAATTTTCTAATCCTTTCTCCAAGGTATATTGCAAATGCTGCCCAGTGAACATACAAGTTTACGTTCTACAAAGTTCATTAGATCATTTTAGGGGTTGCGAAGCATTTTATATCAGGTGATAGAGCTCTAAATGCAATTATTTTTTGTACACTTATCATTTTGCTAATACCGAGTCTTTCGGTTGCAGGATAGGCCATCTTATGAGCATTCGTGTTTAGAGTGAAACACAAAATGATCGATCGAATATAATGTCCACACAGGTACAGTGTACTGCCGTGCTTGTTTAGGATATCACGTGCTGTTTATTATGCAGAATTTCTCAAAATTATCTGAGAAATGGGGCTTGGATAATTATGTCACGAGCCGTGTTGCCACATGTTGTTAATTTAATTCCACTTCATTATTCAGCTTTCATATATGAGGTAATTTGGGGATACAAGGATATAATTGAACTAAGTATAGGAATTTCATTTTGCATTTTTCTGTTTTTCTAAATTATTAATTAAATTATATTTTAAGGAATGAAAGTTATGTAAATCTTACTATTATTTCTGGTTATTGCCTAAGACGCCTCACTTTTGTGGTGTTGCCAAATTTACAAGGTAAGGTTATAGAGACATTAGGCATTTTTTTATAGCAGGAGAGATGAAAAATGAGCATTGTCCTCGCCAGGACTCGAACCACGGACTTCTCGAATACGTTCCCAGTGTGCTGATTACTACACCACCAAGGCACGCAAACAAGACGGGAGAAATACCTTATATACCCCCTTTTAAAGGGCGACTGAGGATTAGGGGATCCATTCGCCAAATCCTGGTGGTGCAGCATCAGAATCCACCAGCTTTTTTAGTTCGGGCGCCACTGTAGAGACATTATGCATTTTTTGAAAGCAGGAGAGAAGAAAAATGAGCAATACGCTTATCGGGACTCGAACTACAAACCCCCCAAAACGCGCCGAGCGTGTTGACCACTACACAACGAAGGCATGCAAAGAAGGTGGGACCTTATAAATTTAGGTTAGGTTATCTGAATACGGCAAAGCGCACGAGGACTATCTACCAATAGTAAGGGATGCCTTTGTGGAATATTTTAAACGGAAGACTGGCTTGCATTCATACTACATATAATCAAAATTACGAAAATCAATCATGCAACCACAGCATGAGATCGAATCCCTTCACGTCTTTGAGATCGATCCAAGGTCGAACTCCCAGTATTCAGCTGTCTTAAATACTCGGCCAGTGGTGAAGCAAGCTTTACAAATAGGATTCCTAAAATGAATTAACATTTCATAAGGTATTTGCATTTTATATGCATTTAGGAAGATATTTTCTGAAGTTTCTCATTATGCTAAGGCAGTAAATACAAGTCAGTCGAATTTTAAAAAGTATGCAATTTTTGACGAAAAAATATATAAAGAAAAGAGCAGATTTCATAAGAAAGTGAATAAAATTAAAATGGAGAGAAATAAAATTTAAAAAAAATAAAATATAATAAAAAAAATAAAATATAAT
>KK115525.1:334706-350757 GCA_000611955.2 Stegodyphus mimosarum
GAGCGTTATGAATCATGAATATTTTTATATATTATGGCATTCGAATGGACATGTATACTGCGGAAAAAAAAGGAGGGGACAGTTCTATATCTCCCGTTCTACTAGGCCGATTGACAAAATTCAACTTGCGTTTTCCATGTCTCGAAAGCGCGACTTAAGATATGCATTAGATTTATATGTAGCATTAGTCCAGCATGGGTATTTTGCCACAAATCGAACGTTTTCTGAAATAACATGCCATTTTTTTCCACATTTCTATTCTGCGACTCAAATTATGTCAAACCGTTAAGTGCTGTAAAAATCGCCTTAGTAGTTTTTAAAAAATTAGCTCTCAAAATTTTAGCCCCTCACTGTTAATTGAATTTTACGTATATTTATTAATATCTCTTTTTTGAATTAAACTCATCTGATTCTTCCTTTCGCATTTCGAAATTTACGTTCATTCCAAATAAAATTCACCAGTCGTGTATGATTTATTTTTTTAACATTTGTACTTATAATTACTTTTTAAAAATTTTTTGAAAAACATTTTTAATCATAACCTATAAGATAGTACCATCAATACGTAGATGTATTTCTAGGCGCACATGCAAAACATTACAGTTTTTTTTTCAGTTAAAAATTTTCTAAGATATACATGAACTTACATATCGGGGCGTTTTGAAATTTGACATATTTGCTATAAGCGATAATGTCACCAAAATGTGGTTTTCGCACTTTGTTAAAATTATTTGAAAGTATAAATGATGATTTTTTCCCGTTCGTTTGCAATGAAAAAAGGGTGCTGTAAATTAATAAGGTCGCCAAGTGAATTATTCTTGGCGCAAACTGAAAAAAAAAATACAACGAGATAAATATTTGAATTTCTCCGTAAATTTCGCACCAAATTTGACAAAATTTATTGTTTAAACATAATGTGAGTTGTAGAATCGAAGTATGGAAACAGTACGCATATCATTTCACAAAACGTTCGATTTTGTGTTAAAATACCTATTTTAGAGCAATGCTATATATAAATCTAATATATATATATCCTTAGTCGCGCATTCGAGACATGAAAAACGCAACTTGAATTTCATCAATCGGCACAATAGAACGGAAGATACAGAATTGCCCCCGTTACATTTTTAAATATTTTTTTCTTCGTACGATTTTAATTAACCGAGATATTAATTCAAAACTCTGAAAGTGCTAAATTCCGCCCTCATTTTTCCGAGTAGCAACAGTCTCAAGCGCTAGAGAAAAATTGTGCTTTATTTCGTAAAAGGTTGCCACTGCTCCTTTTAAAATCGAATAGTTTGTTAATGCAAATTTTTAAGTTTTACAAAATATGAAATGAAAATAGCATTGCCAAACATTAAACATATTATTAGTCCAAAGGGGCAATTTGCACCGAAGGACTATTAATTTCGTTTTGGCATTATGCGTTCATTCACTAAAAGCGTTGTTACACTTTTAAATTGCTGTGACCAAATATTTTCGCCCTATATTATATTTAAAGAAATTAAATAATGAAGAATCTGCATAAATGTATGTATGTTTCTCGCATTGTGATAAAAAAACGGTACCTAGAACCTCAAAAGTTTTAATATTGAAGGTTTCCGTCCGAATATGGAGCCCAAATTTGAAATTTGGAATTTGTTTTATTATCGATTTCATATTTTGTAAAACTTTAACGATTTTTTCATCGACGAACTCAAGTATTTCAAAGCGAGCAATGGTAACGTTATACAGAAAAAACGTTTTTATTTCCAACGCGCGAGACTGTGTATCAGAAATTCTAAAGATACGCTCATTTTAAAATTATTTTGCGATATTGCTCTTGAACTGAATTTTATGGTTTAAGTGTGAAGAACATGATATTTAATAAATAAAGGTAACTGACAAAATGTTCAAAAAAACGCCCCTTTGGAATTGAAAATCTAAAACCTTTGAGACTTTTTTTTTAAATATATACATTAATTAGTACTCTGATATTGAAGAAAGCACGCGATTGCATGTGATGTTACTGTAAATCGGAAATCTTTCGTTGATGTCAGCTTTTTAAATAAATAGCTAATGTTGGCATCTTTTTTGTTTCGGGTTACAATTATTGACACTATATGCTACTGCCACGTTAATACTTTATTGACATTCAGAAAACGTTATTATATTACATTAAATTTAAATCATGACATCATACGTATTAACATGAAGTGTCAAATGGTTTTGTTTCCTGGTTTGGCAACAGAAAATTATTTATGAATTTGATGTTGCTTGGAGAGAATGAACTCGTTTGATTCATACTGGAAGTGTTTTTATACATTTTGTTTTCAGGTGTACACAGAACAGATAAATTTTGCTTTGGCCGCAACCGCTGTTCTAGCTAGCTTTTCCGCTATACATTTATAAAATAAGTATAGGGAAATCAGGCTAATAATTATATTAGGATTTATTTTACATATTTGCTGTCTAATACGCAGTCAGTAATGTACTTTCTATACATCGCACTAAAATATGCACTATCTGCATTTTCAGGTCTGGATACATTCCAAAACCTTTAAATTCCTAATTATAAAGACATGAATCATCATGTTTAGGAACTTCTTGACAAAATACGTGGCTCAAATTTTAATGGATAAAATGTATATGTTGTTCCAGAATGACGTCCCGATAGATTTGGCTTGCCATGGTTCCAGTTTGAACATGCAGGTCAGTTCTGGAACCCAGAATAATTCCACCCCAAACGAGCACTCCTGCACCACCTTAGAAGTATGATGCACTACTGTATGATGCATATATATATATATATATATATATATATATATATATATGCATCACAGAATAGAAGTACATCATACTCTCTATATGATATATATATATCATATAGAGAGAGAAATGTATAGAATTAAATATAGAAAATTTTAAATAAGCAGAGGATTTTAGTAACATGTGTTTTATGGTAAAAATGACAGAAGAAAATTTTAACTATAATTAAAACAATCAAGAGATAATAATAGAAAAATTATGAACTTAGTAAAACTGTATAAATCAAAATTAAAGGTAGAAAGGTTGATAGTTCACATTTTTGAAGAAGATTGACAGTTTTTAAAATTTCAATACATGAGTTAAGAAAATGAGTTAAAAAATGAATTTTATATTATAATACATTATTTACATGCCAGAATAGAAAGAAATTAACAAGAATTATTAAAACACTTGTTGTTGCTAATGCTCGCTTATCTGACTCATAGTCAGCCCAAGCCAATGAAATCCTTCGTGCAATAAACGCGAGATTACGCTTGTCGTTGCCATCATACCGCACGGACATAATATATTTACAAACAGCCATGCCTTCTCCGGGATTCCAACGATGGCCCTTTGGCACCGCAGTCAGCGATGCCAATCACTATACCGGTTCGGCGACACACTTATTAATACTAATATTAACAATAATGGATCTTTCAGTAATTTTAAAAGTAATACATTTTGGCGCAAACAGAATCACTAATGTATATGAGTGCACTAAATTAGTAGTGTGTGGTAGCATATTCGTACAAGAAAGCAGAGTTACTAGAGGATTTAATACCAGCAAACCTATTCATCTATAAATTGCAAGAAATAGCTTAATCTTTTATGAGTAAGTTGTTAAATTTTATTATCCGTTTAAAGGTAATTTAGTATATAACGATCTTACATTTATATACAGAAAGAGCATTAGCATATGGTTTGACTAAAACTACCTGGTGAAATACTTGATTGAGGAAACATTCTAAAAAATAATGGCAACTAACTAATAATTTTTATAGTACTTTCATGGAAGGGCAAAAATGCAGAGAAATACACTCAGGATTTCTATATGCAATGACAATCATATGTTGTGTAGAGCAATGTATAACAATTTATTATTCAGATGTGTAAAGATTTTGTCTTACTTAACGTTTCGCAGAGTACATCAGAGTTTCTGATAATTATGGGGGTTTATTTTGCTACAGAAATGTTTCAAAGCAGTGTTCCTGTAATTGTTGTATTAATTCAGTGCATAATGAATTTATGGATGTAATATTTGTGCACTAATTTCTTAATGTAATTAATATATTATCATTGAACTCATTTTTCTACTTAATCAGCTAAATTTCTTAAAATGCCAGAGAAAGGGATGTGCAAGTAAAATACGCGTGATTTCCTTTTTCAGGCTTATACCCTCTTCGGGTCATAGGTCGGTAGACTGATGCAGCTCTCGTCGCCTTGTCTTTGAAAACGGTACACGTAGTTTCGCTCTTTTGAGGCGGGAGAATTTTCAGCTTCGTCTGAAGTGGAAAATTTTCCGATTTTTTTATTACTGCCGTTGTCACAGCTGTGACTGAAATACGGGTAAATACGGAAATACGGTTAATATTCCTTGAAATTTTACGCGGGAGCAATTATGCTATATTTAAAACGGGATTTAAATTTTCCTAAAAATTGGTCTTATGAAATAGTGAATTATTAACTTCTTATAATGTGTATTTTATATGTTTTTATCATCACACATCTCACTTCCAGGTGAGTGCAACATACATAAGTGGCAAATATTCAGAGTTTAAGTTATAACGTATTTCTCCCCCTTCTTGTCACGCCTTCGTGGTAAAGTGGTGAGCACGCCTGGCGCGTTTCCAGAGGTCCGTGGTTCGAATCCCGACGAGAGCATTGCTCATTTTTCACTTCCCAGCTTCTAAAGAACCTAATGACTCTACAAGTGGCGCCTGAACTAAAAAAGGTGCTGGAAGATGATTTTCCATCACCGGGATTTGGCGATTGGGTCCCCAAATCCCCAGTCGCCCTTTGAAAGGGGAGTACATATGGTGCTTCTCCCGCCTTCTTAACATGCCTTCGTGGTGTAGTGGTCAGCACGCTCGGCGCGTATTCGACAGGTCCGTGGTTCGAGTCCCGGCGAGGGCATTGCTAATTTTTCATGTACTCCTGCTTCAAAAAATAATCATGTCTCTACACTGGCACCCGAACTAAAAACAAAGGATGATTCCACCTCCAGAATTTGGAGATTGTATTTCCTAATCTCCATTCGCCTTTGTATATGAGGTATTTATCACGCCTTCTTAGCTTGCCTTCGTGGTGTAGTGGTCAAGACACTCGGCGCGTGTTCGAGAGGTCCGTGGTTCGATTCTGTACCACGGACCAGCGAGGGCGTTGCTCATTTTTCATCTCTCCTGCTCTTTAAATTATCTTAATGCCTCTGCAAAGTAAACAAGAGAGTAAAAAAAGGGTTAGGAGATTAATATATAAGAAACAATATTGTGTTGTAAAAAATACATTACAGGTTTTAATTCAAGAAACTGTCGGTGTAGCTATGTGTAAACTAAGGTATTAAATGAGCAAGCTTGTTTAGTTAAATAAAACTCCCAGTTTTATATTTTAATTTATTCAAATAGAATTACAGATTTTGTTTCCAGGATACTCATTTAGACAACAGGTAAAACAGAAAACATACCTTATGGATGTTGTCGTTGGCTCAGATATTGAGCAATAAGAAAAGGAAAAATCTGTAGAAAATTCAGAATTGTACTACCATTTGCAAACCATTGTACAATAACATGATAAGTTATCCGGTAATAACTATGTCTTATTGTATATATATATGCACAGACTTTAATAGTCAGAAAATTTCCGAAACATGTGGTTAAGTTAGGTTATTTCAAGATGGCTATCTGCCTAAGGATAGGATGCCTGAGCTTTCTAAGGTAAATCTATCTCGCAGATACGTCACACATAAGAAAATCATGAAATGTACCATGCAACCTGTCCTATAACCTGAATTCCAATTAGGAATGAATTCCGAATCTTCAGCAGTTTTAACCACTCGTTGCGGTAACCCCCACTAATGGGTGACCCTAAAATATATACTTTATCTATTTAGCAATATAATTTTTAGCAAAAGGTTTTTGTAAAAATATTTTATAAGATTAATGAAACATTATCTCCAGAATAACAATTTGTTTCTTAAATTTCATGTATTTTGATTTTAGACTTCTTGACATTTATGACCATGCTTAGATTAAATATATTACATTGAATTTCATATAAAAAAACATTAAACATTATACTCAGCTAATGCATAGAAAAAATATGTTAAAATGCACAATGAAAATATACTGAAAAGGTTTTGGTCTTGTAAATGTGAATTTTCACTGCCAGAACAAATACGAAAATTTCGTTCTTAGCTTTCTTCATTCTCGACTGTCAAATTTATCTTAAATACCAATTTGTAGTTCTTAAATACCAATTTGTAGTTTTACTGATAGCTACGTGTTAATTTGACTAAAAGAAAGAATCTAGAACTTGAAAAGAATTATTAGAAATGGAGTCAAAAATCTTGGGATGAGTCTTTCCTCTGACATAAAACGCCCTCATCTGGAATAAACACGAAACATATAAATATGTACATACTGCGCCATCTACATGTAACAAACATTCTGTGCACGCAGAGGACTTCAGAAATCCGGTATTTTATGGAGTCATTTAAGGAGCTCCAGCATGCCAAGATTTGTAGTAGCGCAGCTAATATCTTGCAGAATAGAAAATCAATGACTACACTTTCGCTTTCAGACAAATACCTCGAGAAGATTTCTAGCGACAACAGATGCTGCTTTACTGGTTCTCATCTTCCAACAAACCGTGATAAAAGCAATTAGAAAGCTTAAAGTTGTTACACTTTAGTTTTATCTATCCCGTTTGAAGCTCTGTAACATCTTAAATGGTTTATTGTTCTTTTTCTTCCGAGTAAAATGCATTTGGATCATAATTCAAGGAAACTGACATCTTGTGTTATGAAACAAGAAATTTACATTGACATATTCAAATATTTTAAAACTGGTACGTGAAATCTACTAGAAATGCTTACATTTTTATGAAATCAATTTCCGTCGTTCCTAAATAAATTTCATCTGCAGTGCCTGAGTTAAATTTTCTATGAGAAATAAATATTATTGAATATCATTCAATTACATGAGTTATAAAATGCATATTTCGAAAAAATGTTATTTTCCGTACAACATGCATAGTTAAGTTACGTCTGTTAAATATCTGATATGTATGTCTGTTATTTATTTGCCAAATACGTAATTGTTCTTTGACTTTTCAGTAACGATTGAAAACACTTCCAATTGACTCTACAGGGCAGGAAAAAGTAACGCGACATTGGACAATAATAATGATAATAACAGAAACACGGAATTGTTCTTTTGTTTTTCAGTCGTGAATGAAAACACTTCCACTCGATTGTACAGGGCAGGAAAACGAAGCGCCCCATTTGGGCTGATAATAATATTATTATTATTAATAATAGGAACACGGAATTGTTCTTTTGCTTTTCAGTAGCGATTTAAAACCTTTCAACTCGACTCTACAGGGCAGGGAAAGTAACGCCCCATTTGGGCTAATAATAATAATAGGAACACGGAATTTTCCTTTTGCTTTTCAGTAGCGTTTGAAAAAACTTCCACCGCCTGTACAGGGCAGGAAAATGTATGATAAACCGCATAACATATACAAATTTCAAAAAAAAAATCGGCTAAAAACGCAGATTGGGCTAAGACGTGCAGTAAAAGAATCGTAGCCTGAGACGTGACTTTCGTAATGACAAGGACATGACAGTCATTGAGCATCTCAGGGTGAGCCATTTGTTCTTTCCATCATTCGTTTTCAACCTGTTCACTTTCGCAGTTACCACGAATATTCGCACGTTCTTGTTCAGAATTAATTTTTGTCATTTAATTCTTCATGACTGTTTTGCATCGAATTGTAAATTCACTTGCGATGAAAGAAAGGCTGATTTTAGTGTTCAATAGTTTCCAAAAGGGAACACGCAAAAAATCGTTTACACTGTTAAAAGATTACTTGAGCAAACATTATTTCAAGTAATAGAAGTATTGTTTACGAAAGGTATTTTCTCGAGGATACGATAACAAGACATGTTTTTAAGAATACAAGTGTATATTTATAGTTGAGTATAAACGGATTGTTTGGGATTTCTACTTGTCTCGATGTTTGGATTCTCGATTTGTATCATCGAATATCAAGGATTAGCTTTCGTGTGACATCACACAGATTTTATTAAGCAGTGATTAAAACTTTCGATCGTCAGGCGTAGCATGCTGGGGAAAATTCCAATAAAATACATATTTAATGAAGCAGCATATGTAACGAATTTGGTTAACAGGTGGTCATTTATTTGATCAATTAAATTTAAGTCATGTAGATTCAAGTGTATCGATAAAAAAATCAAAATCTGATATCGTACGTAACTCGTCTCTGTTCTTCTAACTATTATAACTAGGAACTTCTACGAGTGTTATAGAAAGAAAAATGATCGACTTCAGACAAATTATCGATTTTATCAAAAATAAATTGAAAATCTTTAGATTTCCTAAAGCGGGAACACTGAAAAATGTGCAGTTTCTTAGCCAGGTTTCGAACTTGGAGCTTCCGAATACGTGCCGAGCGTGCTGCTGTTACACAACGAACGATTGCAGGAAGGAGGAAGAGAATATTTTATATACTTCCCCTTTTAAAGGGTGACTGGGGATTAGGGGACACAGTAGCCAAATCCTGGTGGGAATGAATTATTGACCACCACATTTTAGTTCGGGTGCCACTGTGAAGTCATTATGTTTTTTGAAGCAGCAGATGCGAAAAATGTGCAATGCCCTAAAAGGGGACTAGAATTGAACCTCTCGAATACGCCCCGAATGTGCAACCGTTACACTACGAAGGCAACCTGGAAAGCGGGAGAAAATATCTTATAAGTAGAAATGCACTTTCAGACCAATCAAAATCAGCAATAATTTTCCGTTTTTTAAAAATTTGTATGAAATACTGTTCACTACTAAATGAAAAAATCTGCAAAGTTTGTAATTGGGATATCTTTATTATGGCTAAAAAATCTGAACGCATTTGCAAATGCTTGTTTAAACCATTATGCAAAAGTTTTAGGAGCTCGAAGTTTTCAATTACAACTACTCAAGATAATATTAAAAAACAAATTACAGATTTTTACTAATTCCATCAATTGCAAATTTTACTTTTATTTTTTTTAATATACTATTTGTATTTATAATCGCAACTTGTGCTTTTTAAAAATAACTGCCATATACTATTTGTTTACTATGTAAGTTACTTTCTTCCTCCTCCGCGTGCCTTTTTTGATGTAATCAGAAACACACTCGACGCTTAATCCGGAGGTCCGGACTTCGAATGCTAGCGACGGTCTTGTTCATTTTTAATGTTTACAGCATCATAAACTCTTATGATTCTAGAATGGCGTCCGACCAAAAGGGTTATGGATGATAATTCTTCAACACCAAGTTTGCAAGATTCGGCCCCTTAATCCCCAGTCTCTTTAAAAAAAATGAGAAGCATGTAAGGTAATTTCTCCCTCCTTTCCACATGCTTTCGTGGTGTAATCGGAAGCATACTCAATGCTGATGTCCAGGATTCGAATCCCAGAGGAGGCACTGCATATTTTCCACGTGCCATTCTTCAAAAGAACTAATGACTCTACATCTATGTCATCATTTAATAATAATTATGAATGAGTCAATGTAGATTTTTTATCAGATTTAGGTATACTTCCATTGTTTAATTTTATTTATGTTTGCATACATGCAGAATAAAAAAACTATTTTCATTATGTTTTCAACGAGCGGTAGGTGTTGCATGCATACAAAATTACCATGTAAATATTATTCAAAACTTGGAAAAGCTCTGACGAAAACGTATTAATATTAAATAATGCATTTTTAGATAATGATTGAATGAAAGAATTTTTCATGATCTACTATTAACTTAAACAAGAGAATTTAGAGATAAATGTATATTTTTAGATGATAATAAAAAGAATTAGTCTTCAGGAACGCTGGTATTAGTATTAACTATTGTAATTCATAATTGGTGCATTTTTAAAACGCTAATATAAAAAAATTATGAAACGTATTTTCGAAAGCATCAAAATCAGCATTAAATTTTTTACTTTTCATATTATACGTATTTTAATAACTGTGGATCATGTGTTAGCAAATGCTTTTTAAATTCTTCCCATTATTATTTCTTTAATATCATCATGAAAGTATTGAATGCATTTGCAAATATTTGTTTAAACGATTATACGAACAATGGAACAGAAAAAAATCTTTTGTTTAAAGTAATTGCAAACTAAGATATTTTCTTAGAAAACAATAAATGCACATTTATTAATTGCAAACTGCAGTTTCATAGTTTTTCTTTTGGTACTTGTGGTGGTTCTCAACATTGCATAATTTGTACCTTAGAAATTACTGCCATGTACATATTTGTTTTTAAGTTATTATCCTACTATAAGCTGAATAAGTGAATTTAGGTTTATTATCATTAAAGTACGTTTCTATTTTCTTTGCTTAAATTTATATATGCTTATATTAATAACAAAATTCGTCGTAATTGAAAAGCTAATTTTATCACTTACTGTTCCTTGGTTACAGGAAATGTAATTAATTACATTTCTTGATTAATTTAGGTAGTTTTTCGCTTGCATATAGGGGGATATAAATATAATTTCCACAATGTTTTCTAATAATATATTTGTTATGTTTTTCAGATGAAAATCATTTGTTATTCAATGTAAATTATTAATGTGTCGGAAATAATTGCTTAGTAACGTAGTTTAAACGTGAATAAATTTTTATGATTAAACTGTGTACTTCAGCATAGCTAAAAATTGGTTATAATCTCTACGAATTATTTATCTTTAGAACCAATTTTGATTAAGATACGCAATTCGTTAACGCGTTTCTCTTTGTTTTCAGAAAGCATACATTAATTCGACAGCCAATATGCCGAAATAATTAATCAGTTTAAAATTTAGTATATAGCTCAATAAACACACTTCTCGATTGCAGCTTAGACGACAAAAGATGGCACGTTTTTGAGGTTGACTGCATTCTCCTTATGTGAATGTCTTGCCCGGGGCAACCTTAAAAGTAGTTAGGTTCTTTGCTTTCGTGCTGTCAAGATGTCAGATCATATTTTCTTTCCGAGTTTCCGGGAATGTCCTATATTTTTTTTTAGTTTGTCATATGCAATTTGCCGATTCTCCGATGGATAATACCAAGCCTTTGTGCAACCTGAAGTTTGATTCCAAAGTGATTTCCAAATTAGTAATAGATATAAAGTGTCAAATTTAGTAACGTAAGTGGATTATTAATTAAATTTTTCGTAGAAAATAATGCACCTATATGAAAAATTTTGTTATATCCATATTTAAATCTTTAACATCTTTACCAAAGTTATTTTATGGCATTCATTTGCTGATATTATACATTTCTAACTGTTTCCCTCTAAGGTTTTACTTTGTTTCGCTAATAGATATTTTTATTTTGGAAAAATCGTTCCTTATGATTTTCCACCCTCTTTTCCCTACCAGAATGCGTTTTCGGTATTGCACTTTATCAAAATGACGTAGAAACGAGTATTTAAGCTGAAATCTGAGTTACATTAGTAGGAAAGAATTATCGTGAACTTTACATGGTTCGTTAGAAATACAGTAATACGCGAATGATTAAAACGTAACAGCTTAAATAATAAAATTCTAAAATCATCCAAGAAATTACATACTAAATGTGATCTACATATCAATCCTACCATCTAAAACATTCGAAAATACGACTCGGGAATCATTCAACCACATTTCGCCACGCACAATCTTTTATACCAACAACTTCAGTTACCTCATCATCATTTTGTAAATAGTTGTACATAGTTTATTTCTATTATCTTATTCATCTGGTAAAAGCAGGATATAGATATTTATGTGTAGCGTGAGCAAGCAGGGCAAGTATTTTTTTTATTATTTTTTTTTATTTTGGAGATCAGACTCTGTTTTTTAAAGCATTTGCTATCTCGTTTTCACATAAAAGTCATCATCCCACATCTTAAACAAAATTTGCTAATTTGTTTGTAGAAATATTTCACTGTCGTACGAAACGATTTGTAAATACTCAGGATTCATTATTATTATATTTCCTTTATTATACAAGATACTTACCATATTTACTCAGGATAATTATTAGAATTGTGTTAAACAATTATATTTCATTATTTCTACTAGAAGTTTAATATAACTGCTAGAAACTTTCAATGTTTCATTTTCACATCACGTGATGCTGAGATAAAATTAAGATTGGTTAAAGGAGCAATTTGCCCAGAAGGACTATTAATTTTGTTTTGGAATTTTGCGTTGATTTACTACAAGCATTATTTCACTTTTCAAATTGTTGTCACCAAATATTATCGCCCTGTAATCTATTTAAAGAGGTTCAATAATGAAGAAGCTGCATAAATGTATGTATGTTTCCCGCATAGGGGCAAAACAACGGTACCTAGAGCCATCAAATTTTGAATAACGTAATCCTCCTGCGAATATGGGCCTCTAGAAGCCCAAATTTGAAATTTTAAAATTGTTTCATTACTGATTTCAATTTTGTAAAACTTTAACGAATTTTTGATTGACAAACTCAAGGATTTCAAAGCGAGCGAGCAATGGCAACGTTGTACAGAAAAAACCATTATTTTTCTCCAGCGCACGAGATGTGTATGGGAAATTATAAAGCTATGCTCATTTGAAAATCATTTTGCGATATTGCTCTTGCACTGAGTTTTATGGTTTAAGTGAGAAGAACAGGATATTTGATAATAAAAGGTAACACACTAAATGTTAAAAAAACGGCTATTTGGACGTAATTTAAAATCTGAAAACTTTCGGATTCTTTTATTAATTATTAACTTGAAAATAACGCATTATATTTTATTTCTTTCACATTATAAAATTTCAGTACAAAAAGTTTCATCTACAAGACTTCATCAAAGAAAGATATGCTAAAGTATGCATATAATTGCTTCATTGAAAATTGCTGTACAATATTAGATTTATACATAGTATTAATCTAACATAGATGTTTTGACACAAAATCGGAACTTTTCTGAAATGACAGGCCAGTTTTTCCCATATTTCGATTCTATGACTCAAATTATGTCAAACTGAGAAGTTTCGTAAAACTCGCGCGTGTAGGTTTTAAAAAATTAACTCTCGAAATTTTTAGCTCCTTAATGTTATTTGAATTTGGTACATATTTAGTAATCTCTCTTTTTTTATTAAACTTATTTGATTCTTCCTTTCACATTTCAAAATTTAGGTTCATTCCAAATAAAAATCGCCCATGTGTATGATATTTTTTTTAAGTTTCAATTTTAAATATTTTTTTTTTAATTTTTCGAAAAACAATTTTGCATTATAATCTATAAAATTTTTGTCATCATGTTAAAGTAGATGCATTTCTAAGCATACCTGCAAAAAAGTAGATTTTTTTATTCAAAATTTCCGAACATATACGTGAATCTATATATTGCCGTGCTTTGAAATTTGGCATATTTGTTAAAAGCGATAAAACATCAAATGTGGCTTAGGCACTTTGTTAAAATTATTGGAAAGTAGGAACGATGCGACTTTTCTCTCTTCATAAACAATTTAAAAACGGAAAGGAAAATGAGCTGTCATATATTAAGAAGTTCGCCAAGTGAATTATCCTTAGCGCAAATTAAAAAAAAAATGCGCCAAGATAAAGTTTTGAATTTCTCCATAAACTCTGCACCAAAGTTTGCAAAATTTAATATTTAGACATAAGTTTACTCGTAGAATCGAAATATGGAAAAACTTGGTATTTAATTTTTAAAAAATTCCGATTTTGTGTCAAAACACCTATGTTAGAGAATGCTACATATAAATCTAATATATATCCTAAGTCGCGCTTTCGAGACATGGAAAACGAAATTCTAATTTCGTCAATCGGCCCAGTAGAACGGGAGATATAGAACTGTCCCATTTTTTTCGCGGTGTACATGTACAGTAAGGTGAGAGTTCCACGTAGTTTAGATATGAGTACGAATAAGAATACCCTGTGGGGGATAAAATTTATGGTGTTAAATACCGTCAGGCCATAAACCCTCTACCAAACCTTATTCACACAGATTCACACACTTCATTTGGAGAATGTATTCTCCTTTCGGGCACGAGTTGCTATTAGTTGAGCTTGCTATTCCATCATTGCCGTACTTAATACGTGCCTGCGAGCATACCCCGGTTATCCTTAATAAAGGATCAACTTGGCGAGTTTGGTTCTGCGCAGCTTCGGCTGGTTAATTTTATTAAGTATTAGAATATTTTACACTTTCTGGTTTGAGTAAAAGCTCAACTGGAGGCTTCTTGTACGCCGAAGAGGAGCCACCTGTAAATACACTTTAGGTTAGAATAGAATAATATTTTAACTCTTCTCCGAAGTTGTTGCTTACATACAAGAACATAGCGAATAGTCACTACATAGGTCTTCATTACTCTAGCTTTCAAGGACCTCTATTTTAGCTGTGATTATAATATTACACCCCTTTCAGTAGAATCCATAAAAGATTCATATTAACACTTAGAGTCGCAGAGATAAAGGTTGAAGTTTTCATAAAGGAAATTTCGAAATGAAGATAACTTTTTAATCATTTATGTATCAATCCATGAAATAATAATAATACAAATATTATTTCAACTGGGAACAGTTTTCGTATAATTGACATATGAAACATTGTGTATGGACTTTTACATTAAACTCTAAAATTCGGCTGTGTGCTTATTAATTATTACTAAACGTTTGGCATATATCCAACACAATTCAAGATTAAAAAGAAATACAAACCAAAGTGAGTATTCAAGTTTCAGTAGCATTCAAAATATAATCATCTCTAATCATTTTATATTTACTACAAAAACTCGTACTTACGTCATTTTACATTTAGATTTCTAAGAGTTGCAGATATACATATTAATGATTTAGGGAAGATAAGTTTTAAATAAAGACAATCTTTCATCTTTTCGTCACGCATTTCAAGATATAATATAGCATTTACTTTGGAAATAAGACAGTTTTCACATGAATGATGTATGAATTATAAGTTCGAAACAAAAATGTGAATGTTATTTTTAACTGAAATCAATGGCTTCATATGCACTAATCATTCCTAAACCTTTGAATATTTTCAGTGCAGTTTAAATATAAAAGGAAAGAAGTAATAAAATATGTAATATTTTCAAACTTCTAATTCAAATTAGAGCTATCTGTTTCATGCACATATTTCAGAGAATTAAAACTTGTTCATGCAAGTTAGGATAAAGATTTATCTGTAAACTTACTTTTAACAATCTTTAAATTTATAATCTTAGGAAATTTGTCTATATGTAAATACTTTTACTGAAATTATATGCAAATTCTGATATGTCTTATATAATTATATGTAAATTTCACAACCTCCTATATTAGTTGTGTAAGATAACATTAAAGGCCTCAGAAATGCCAACCATTGCTGATAAAATAACGTGACAGAGGCAAGCCAATTTAAAATTGAGGTAAATTTAACATTATTTTTGCCAGTCTGGCGAGATAAGGCCGAGCTGGCGATGGTTTTGGCGAATAAGTTTTCTCACCAATTTTGACGAGAAATCGCAAAAAATTGCTAAACTTGGTGACCATTTGGCGGCATTTTGTCTGTACCTTATTCTTCACAGGACTAGAACCCGGGCATTGTTCCCAGGTTGGGATCAGGCTCGGCAGGGACCGTACTGGTACTGTCTTGTCCGCTCCCTCAGCTCTGGTGGAGCTATATAAAAACAGACAATGGGGAGAGCGTGGGACTATGCCTGTTAACCAAAGGTATGCATCAGGCGTCCCCGCCTTCCGTAAAGTGTCTTACAGCTATGTAACTGTATCTACCCTATGTAACTGTATGTATGTTTTCCAGCACTTTCGAGGAACTGAAGCGACTACAAACTTCTTGGCGGACAGGAGAAAACTATATAAGGCCGGAGAGAGCATCAATTTAATCAATTCAGAGTTTAGGTTAGAGTATTGTGTGATTACTGTGCGAGATTATGCGTTTGGGGCTTTTTCTATTGTCTTCTGTTTAACATTCTTAGTAGTTTTCGAGGGGTAACTACTGACTGTGATCT
>KK115525.1:350788-367691 GCA_000611955.2 Stegodyphus mimosarum
ACAGTTTCAGAATGGCAAAGTGTTTCTTTTGGGAAAATATTTTTTTTCAAATTCTGTGTGTGTTCAATCCATTACGAGCCCATATACACGTAATTATGTTTTTTTTGGAATGTTTCTGTTTAGATTTAAAGAAACGTCTTATTATCTGGGTGTACGTATTGCGTAAAATGACGATACATTTAAAAATTAGAAAAACGTAATATGTGTTTTTTAACATGCATCTTAAGTAGTAAATCATATTAGAATAACATACGATATACAAAAGTTTCGAGATACAAAATTACCTTTCATTTTGCTGTCTGAAAGAAAACCTGTCTGCTAAAATTACATGCGAATGAGAAGTTAAAAGAAATTTTTCAAAATATTAAAAAGAATTGCTGTTATTATTATTCAGCTCAAATGCTCTGTATTAAATGAACTTATTACAGCATTATATACTGACAGTTAACAAATCTTATTTATTTCAGTGGAAAAAAGTATGTATTTCATGATTTTCTGATAGTTAAACCAAGTAATAATTTGTTTATGCTTAGACACTGCGCGAAACCCGGTGTTGCAGTGGCTAGCGCAGCAGAACCACAGGTCCTGTGTTCGATCCTTGGCTAACTCAGCCTTCCACCTCTTGAGGGACTCTATAAAATGAGTAACACGCTCACTTGGGGACGAAACACCGGGGGTACTGCGACAGGCTGACCACTTGTCCAGGTAATGATACACAAGCACCCCTGAGTCCACGATCTAGAAAGCAGATAACAGGGCACTAACGGGTATGGCTCTCTAAGAGCTGTTTTTGCCGCCGAGTTTTGTTAAAATAATGCGAAGATACAGTATATGAGCTGATCTAAATATTTTTTGCTCACATCAGATCAATTTTGAGAAAATACCTACAACAGAAAAACAAAATACTGGATAAGTACCTACGAGTTAAAGGGCTAATAAAGAAATTGATAATCAATAATAATAATGAGTTACAGGACATTTTTAATAACCCAGCTGAAGACACCTTATTATTAAGCAGTTATTAGTATTTATAAATGTTAATTTTCTTTAAAAATATTGTTCTTTTTCCTGGTATCGAAAACCTCACTGCAATTCAGTTTTAGCATAGCAAAGTCCGAAAAGATTATGTTAATATTCCAGCTGTGTAAAGCTTTTACGTTTGACACATGAATTTATAATTATCCCGCCTTTCCTTAAAGTCTGCTTTTACTTTTCTAGTTTAACTGACAATATCAATTACTGCCGGTTTTGTACTTTCGGTAATCAAGGTCGCTTTGCTAAATATTTAATCGCATTTGCCCAAATTACAAATACATTTCGTCACAATCATTATCAAAATATTGTTTTCTCATCAATGGATAGCGGTCTTGTGAAATTAAATAAGATTTCAGTGTTCTGATTATAGCAGGAAGTAGGGAAGGAAAACAGATGCTGCCATGTTGAAAAATCTTTTGATACTCTGCATCTACCAACTCACAGATCACTTTAAATTTAGTAACTCGAAAAGTATAAATATGCATACATATATTTTGACCATTAAAGTTCTATTTCAATGGATAGAGCACCAGGTTACAGTTTAAAGACAGTTGGCAACGACGTGGCGTTGACGTGGGCAACGAAACCGTTGCCAAAAATATCTGTTCCTAGTTCAACAAATTCCCAGAACAATAAAATTATAGACTTAAAAATAGAAACTCTGGCGATATTCAAGTGTTTACCATGGTATTCTAATGCAGTATCTTACAACATATCAGCATTGGACATTTTTAAAATAGATCGATAAACGCTTTTCAAAAGGTTCTCGATGGTTCAGGATAGAGAGATCATAAATTTATTAGCATTTGAGAAAAAGAAATAAAAGTGTTTAAGTACATTTGCTTTTGCTTGAAAGCAAAACAAATATATTATTACGAATTTTGCACATGAATAGTTGACTTTAGTGCAATTATATATGAAAATGTTTTATTTTTCTGTGTAATGTAACGTGAAAAGCTAAAGAGTGAACTACGCTGGAAAAGTAATACATGAACAAGTAAATTGAGTAAACGGATATCTCGGTAATTTGGTGAGATATAGCCAAGCTACGGTTTGGACGTCTGGTTTTGTCTCCAAATTTGGCGAAAAGCCGCCAAACCTGACTACCATTTGGCAACATTTTTATCCAGTCCCCGTTTCACGATAATACGCATTGTAATTCAATAAATGTAAATGATTACTATATTAAATGCAACAGTAATTCGACTCTCATATTGCTTTCCAGTAATTTCAAGAAGCGAAAAGTACTGGAAACATCTCAGCGGCCGCGCGGATACTGTATAAGGCCGGAGAGAGAGCATCTGCTGTCAGTTGCTTAGTTATTGTTGCTGCAAATTGTTCTTTCCGCCTGAAATGAGATGTAACTGAGTTAGCTCTCTCTTTAGATGCGCTTTGCATTGCATTGTGTTTAACATTCTTAGCAGTTTGAAGCGTTGCTACTGATTGTACTCTGTGATACTGATAATACCTGTGCGAGATTTTCTTTGGAAAATTCCCCAGAATTTTGAGGTATTTCGTTTTATTAAATAAATTGTATTAACCTATCATCGGACATGCGTGCATTTAATTTATCACGAATCCCTATGCAAGCAACAATATCAATGCATAAATAAATTATGTCATAGTTTTTGTCATGTAAAAACGTAAATTGTAACACAATGAAACATAATATTTTATCCCAAATAAGAGAAATTTCTAAATTTCTAAAAACCCAAAATCATAAATAAATAAAATTTCTCGTTCATGCTAAAGAAAACAGAATAGAAAAAAAAATTCTATTCATTTTTCATAAATAAGTTACGAACTTAAAATCCACATACTAGAAATTTTGTAAGTGTAATGTAAATTTCCAATTAATTGGCAGAGTTGAATTTTCGAAATGCCACTCTTAACGCGACGAAATTATATTCCAAATTCAAATAATGTCAAAATCTGTATGATATACAGTCGCGATCCGATTACAAATATATTAACCCAATATCCCTTTCCAGAAGCACATTCAATTGCTTAAATCTGTTGAAATAAGCTTAAATCTTCTGTACCTAGTGCCCGAACTATATATTAAATGATATAAAATAGAGATTTGTTAGATTTATGAAGTTCGTATCAAATGAAGTCCCAAAGGATATATTGTACTGCATTATTTTCCCATTACTGTAATTCAAAATGATATTTTAATCGTATATTCATTCACGTCACCCACATGACGTGATGTACATTGTCAATTCAGAATATAACGTCCTGTTGGATCTGCAGCGTCATCTATCAAGTGACCGCACAGAAGTTGCGCTTAGAAAATTCATAGCGTCTTTCATATTTACGTTCGGCATCATTTGTCAGTGATAAATGTGACACAATATACTGAACACAAATAGAGATGACATGCCTTCCCCGAGGATTTAAGACCGAATACTACCACAGGGCATTGAGCCGGAAAGTGACAGGTGATGCATGTACAATAGTGAATATTTTAAGAAATACAATGAGATCCGAGATGACCTAAGAACGTCGAGGGTATTGCGAGGGAAACCTTCAACCACAGTCATCTAAAAAGACTCAGAAAAAAATATTTACGTCTAATGTTGACAGAGCTATTTCTTTCAACCTGCATTACTTTATTTTGCGTGTTAAAAGATTTGATTCCATTAATTTGTACATACGTTTAAAAATAGGATCTATATCTGTACTTTCCAGTTTTGACATTGTAAGAAAAATTAAAATTCATAGATCAGTAATGAAAGTCTTAACTTCCGAACAGATACAATGTATTTTCTCCCTTTTTCCAGCATGCATTCGTGATGTAACGGTAGCACACTCGGTTCGTATTTGAGAGCTCCAGGTTTGAATCCCGGCGAGAGCACTGTACATTTTTTACATCTCCTGCTTCAAAATAACTTAATGACTCCAATCGCGCCAGAACTAAAAGGTGGTGGACAATATTACGTCACTACCAGGATTTGGCGACTGTGTCCTTTAATCCCCATTGGCCCTTTAAAATGGGGAATATGTAAGGTATTTTCTCGCTCCTTCCTGGTGTAACGGTAGGACACTTGGCGTGTATTCGATATATTTTATTATATTATACTACGCTGGTTATCATAAATTAAAGGAAAATCGCAAAATCACGACTACTGAAAAAGTTACATGTAGAATTTTATGAAACTTACCCATAATATACAACACATAGTATGGTATCAAATAACATAAAAAGAAATTACCAAACAAATACGGCAGTATAGAAATTAGCAGATGTATAAAGTGAACAAATCGAAGGTGTCAGTTTTCTATAGGAAAAGTACCTTCAATATGCAATATGATCGCCTCTAGAAGCAATACAGCACATACAGCGATGTGTGATGCTTTCAATTATGCAGTCTATCAGTTCCATAGGAAGCAAGAGCCATTGTTCTTGCAAAGCAGTTGTAAGCGTGGCAAAGGTCTGAGGGGGCGGATTGAGAGCAGCTAGACGTCTCCCTAAAGCATCCCAAGCATGCTCGGTATGATTCAAGTCCTGGCATGGAGCTGACCATACCATGCGCATAATTGTTTCCTGTTGAAGATAATCATCTATGATGCGATCTATGTGGGGTCTTGCGTTGTCGTCTTGTAAAAGGAAAGTATTAAAAATTGTCCCGGTATATAGGCGCACATAAGCATCAAGGATGTCATCTCTATAAACCTGAGCATTCATGGTTCCCTTTGAAAAGACATGAAGGTCTGAGCGTCCACCCAAAGAGATGCCAACTCAAACACAAACCCTGCCTCTTCCGTATGCATCTCTTTCACGGATGTTTGACGGATGATAACGGGTTCCAGGTTCTCTTCATAACAAACGCCTACTATCGCTTTCTAGACTAAACCTGGACTCATCCGTAACGAGAACAGCCCTTTATTGATCAGGCTTCCAGTGGACATGTGCTCTTTCCCACTGCAAACGATCCCTCCTATGGTGTGGCGTAAGCGACACGCAAATGGCTGGTCACCTCGCATACAGATAACCTTCGTGAAGTCTTCTACGCACAGTTGACGTTGACATCAACCTTCCGGTGGCTGCAGCAAGGGAGAATGTATGAAGAGTCGGAGTAGCAGTTCTATTCCTGAGTGCGCATGATGTCAAATATCGGTCATCGGCGCTCGTCGTAGCAGTTTGCCGTCTTGGCTGAACCTCCTAGATGCCGAATATGTGGTTTGGAATTGCCTTCAAAGTCTATGAGCCACAGAAGGACTGATATTTAGTCATCTGGTCCCTTCTGTTTGACTTTATCCTGCCTCTAGTCTCCCAGTGGCTTTCTGTCGCCGTTCTGCAGGCAAATGATGCTTGGAGATCATTGTTGCGAATTGGCTATCTCAGATTTCTGATGTCACTATCACAGTGAAATATGTGGGCTTGCTCTCAAACATGGATTTTTATGCTCCTCGCATATGAAGTACTCCGAATGCAGCGCCATTACTTTGCATATTGCAGTTTTACTCAGTTACTCTTACATGGCAATATATTCGAATTTTACACAGTTTGGCTATTTTTGCGGGAGTTATCACTATTTTTGTGATTGTTCCTTAATTTATAATAACCAGTGTATATTATATGATAAAATATGTTATGATATATCATATTACGTTATATTATATTGCATTGCTTTTCATTGTCTCTATGTACCTGTATAAATACTGTATGTTAGTAAATTCCAAAATAGTATGTACAGTAAAACTACAGTATTAATTTTTTTTGGTATAAATCCGTGCTATCTACGATTTTGCTTATCCAAGCTAGCCCCAGTCCACATTATGTTGGATAATCGGAGTTCTACTATGTTAAAATCTACATATTATATTCTTAATAAAAGGCTTTCCACGTAAAATACGCTCACTTCCTTCCTTCTTAATTTTAATCAAGGAAAATATGAACAGCAGTTAAGAATTTTTAGTCTAGTATTTTATAGATTACATTTATCTGTCATATTTGATATAATTTAACAATAGGCATTAATATGAAAAAATATAAATAATAATTTCGCAGAATTTATGGAGAATTCCGTATTGACAATTTAGAAACCTAATTTTTAGATCAAGTTGCTTAGAATTCTCAATATAAAATGTGAATTTTTAATGTAATCTGTTTCTGCGCTTTAGATTATCTGCCATGCTACTCAAATATATCCTAAAATAATTTTAGATTTTAGTTTAATCACATATGCATTATGTATATCAATGTTCAGAGAATTTTAAAAATACAAGTTATTTACTTGCATTTATTAAAATATCTCTCTTAGATCAATTATTCATTCTATCCTAAAAATCTCAAAAAAATTCAGTATATTTAGTCTTTCAGAATAATATAGAATTCTTCAAGCTGTGTAATATATGCATGACTAAATTCAGTGCGTTTCAACTTTGATTTTACTCCTATGATTTTCTAGTCTTAATTAGATTTCCTAGGTATGTTATTAATTAAAAAATAGTGATATCGTCATTAAAAACTGAAAATGATATGCTGGCTGAAATATTAAACTATATATTTAATTTAAATGAAATGATTTTCAGAACAGCAGTTTAGAGAGAAATTTTATAGACGTTTCGTGATTAAAAAGATAACGGCGAAAGACATAATTTAAAATCTTGTAGAACTTCAGATAGACATTTCGAGTAATATTCTATTATTATCTAACTCTGAATTAATTTATCACTCTAAATCCAAATGATAAAATGATCATTTCCTTACAATATATATAAAACGTGCTGTTTAACTGAAATTATCAAACATTAAACTGAATAACAACGAGAACGCACTGTGATAAATTTTTCTGTTGAAAAATATATTTTTATGATTGAAATTTTAAAAATTTAGAAAGCAAAATCAATAGTTTACTACATTAAATATTTTAAGTGCATTATTATTAGCCCAAAGTGGCGATTTGAAGTTAGTTTTGGCCTTTTATGTCGTCGACTATAAAACGGCGTTTCTCTTTTCAATTTGTTGCCACCAAATATTAGAGCCTTATACTGTACTTAAAGAAATTAAATAATAAAGAATCTGCATGAATGTATGTATGTTTCTCGCACTGTGAAAAACCAACGGTACCTAGATTTAAGTAACATAGTTTTCCACTCGAAAAAGGACATCTGGAGGCCCAGATTTGGAACTTGGAATTTGTTTTATTATATATTTCATATTTTTTACCTTTATCGAATTTTTTTAACAAACTCAACGATTTCAAAGCTAGTAGTTCGGAAAAAAACATTTTTATTTCCTAAGCGCGAGACTGTGTATCGAAAATTCTAAATATATGCCCTTTTTAATTATTTTGTGATATTGCCTTGCTGATATTGAATTTTATGGCTTAATTGCGAAGAACATGATAACACAAATAAATGTAAGAAAGGAAACATTAAAAAAATCCCTTTGGGAGTAGTATAAAATCTGAAAGCTTTCATGTTTTTTTAAGTACCCAATAAGGTGTTTTATCCATTTAGCGGTGGTCACTTTACTGTGGAGGCGCCAAAGAGTTGGGCCACCGTCGCCTCTTACGAAAAGACGAATCACATCTATGCTTCTCCGGGATTCGAAACCGGTCCTTTGGTACGGCAGTCAGGGTCAATAACCACGTTCACGTGCGGGCGGCTGAAGTACATTATAAAGCACAAAGTTGTTGCTAGTCCGAAGGGGCAGTTTGCCCGGAAGGACTACTAATTTCGTTTTGGCATTTTGCAAGGATTCACTAAAAACGTTACTTGACTTTTCATATTGTTGACACCAAATATTTCGTCCTGTATTATATTTGAAGAAACAAGTTATGAAGAATCTGCATAAATGTGTGTATGTTTGTCGCATAGTGACAAAACAACAGTACCTAGAGCCACGAAATTTTGAATATTGAACGTTTCCACTCGAATATGTGCATCTGGAAGCCCAAATTTTAAATTTGGAATTTGTTTTACTCTCGATTTCATATTTTGGAAAACGTTAGCGAATTTTCGATTAAAAACCTCAAGGATTTCAAAGCGAGCAATGGTAACGTTGTACAGAAAAAACATTTTTATCCCCAGCACGCGAGACTGTGTATTGGAAATTATAAAAATATGCACATTTAAAAATTATTTTGCGATATTCATCTTGAAGTGAATTTTATCGTTTAAGTGCGAAGAATATGATATTTAATAAATAAAGGTGAAACACAAAATGTTTAAAAACGCCCTTTGTAATTTAAAATCTATACCCTTTCGATGTTTTTTTTTTAATTTTAATTTTACTTTGGCTTGTTACTCTTCTCTTTGGACATTAAATTTATGAAGTACACTTGCTTATATTAGAGTGCAATTATAATATTGCTGCAAAATATTATCCGAAGGATTTAAGAGGGGAAATAAACATATTTTTGTTAACTAAGCTACATTTTATTAACTTGCATCATAGAGGAAAATTTATCAATAGGCTTAATTTTCAAATTTTTACAAAAGACAAATTTTTGAACAAATCATTTGAATGTAAATCGCAAGCTATATATTAGCACAAGCAGGTAAACGACGGCAGTCGTGTTTAAGCAGTTCACAAACTTTTCTTATGTAAAATGTTTGGGTTTTTCTTTATGTGTCTTCAGTTTATTAATAAATGCTTAGTAAATTTAGGATTATTAAAGTTTTCGAAGGTAAGCAAGATGAAAATCAATGCGAACCACTGATTGCCCAATGCTAATTATGCCTGCTAAATCAGTTACATCACGAAAGCTACATAAATCTATATTGGAAGTAATGAATTTTAAAAATGTGCAGTAAATATTTATCTCAAAGACAGCTCATTAGATATATTTAAGTCAGACTATTAAAATACGATAATCTGTAATTTCAAATTTAAAAGTAATTGAAAACCAAATCTGAATAGTGGAATATGATACAAAACTATGTTAAAAGTTTTATTATTACATCTACAACTACACTGGTGTGCAAACATTAAGGACGAAGTCGAAAAATTAGCATATCAGCTGAACGAAGAGGCAGAGCGGACAGAAAGACCAATCAGGAGATTACGTAAGGTGATGTACGGTAGCACATGCGCAGATATGCAGGTAGACGTAATGGGGGAGTGTCTGAGTAGTATAAAGCGTGTTGTCGGTGTAAGATCAGTATTTCTGGCAAAGAGATTGCACGCCGTATAGCAGTTAAAATCACACAGAGTTGCTCAGCGAGATATGGCGAATCTGTTAGACGACATCTGGATGCTTTTACCCGAGGTCGAATCATTGGGAAGTTTGAGGAAGGCCGCAGTGTGACAAGTGTGGCTGCAGAGTACGGAATTGCTCACAGCATCGTTTCACGACTTTGGAAATAATTTCAAACTGTAGGAACAGCTATCCGGGGGTTTAGTAGTGGTCGTCCACGAGGAACCACACCCGCAGATGACCGGTATATTGCCTTACAGGCCAGAAGAAACAGGCGGCAGACAGCGGGAGAAATCGCTAGACACACGACACAGGCGACTGGACGAACGATATCGCGATTTACCGTGGCCAGAACACTGCACAGTTGTGGTCTGTTTGCACGACGCCCTGTACGGTCTGTACCTCTAACGCCTGCCCATCGGAGAAGGCATTCTCTGTGGTGCCGGGAACACCGGAATTGAAGAGACAATGAATGGGGACGAGTACTCTTTACAGATGAAAGCAGATGTAGTCTGACTTGCGATTCTAGACACATACACATCTGGACAGAGCGGGGAACACGCAATAACCCCTTCAACATCATAAAAAGGGACTGCTTTGGAGGTCGCGGAGTTCTCGTCCGAGCAGACATAATGCTTGGTAGCCGGACCGACCTTCATATCTCCCAAGGAGGTCGTCACCTTACTGCTATTGTAACGAGGTTCTTCTTCCTTACATGCGTCTTTTCACAAGGGCTATGGGTCCTCAGTTCCTCTTCATAGACGACAACGCTCCACCTCATCGCACAATTACTGTCGAAGAGCTGTTGGAGAGTGAAGATATTGAACACATGGATTGGTCGCCATGGTCTCTGGATCTAAATTCCGTCAAGCATGTACGGAACTTACTAGGGAGACCCGTGGCAGCACGTAACTTATTGCCAGTAACGATTCTGAAACTGCGATTGGTGCTACAATATGAACGAGCAGCAGTGTCTCAACAGTTCATTAACAGCCACATATCCAGCATGCACAAATGATGTGAAACCTGCCTAGCAGTCAGGGGAGATCATATCCCCTATTAAAGACCGAATGTTTCTTGCTGGACACCCATCACAGGGATGTTTCGGCCTTCAGTCGCATTGCGCTCCATGCTACTTTTTCAATAAAGCTTCTTTTTATCCCTCTGATTTCTCTTTTAGTAAGTGTTGCTTACGTTACTCATGTCCTTACGTATTGGGGATCTTACGGTATTAAATGTGTTGATTTGGAAAGCTTCTGTACAAAGTTATATTGAAAAAACCGTCTCGTCCTTAATTTTTGCACACCAGTGTATTGTTGAGTGCGTACGGGTTCGTTATGGATTGAATGCACATATCGTTAAAAAACTAACGAAAATTTATTCTTTGCGCAAGAAATAAATCAAAATGCTGAAGTATTTCTTCAGAGATTTTAGTACAATATCACAATATCTCAAACATTAAACAGAATTCACTTCAAAACAGATAATGTTAATCGAATCTCAAAGCGAATTCGCTACACACAGCATTACGTAAACAAACAGTTCGCTTAATACAGCTACAATTAAAGGTGAGATGATGTTTTCAATTCGGCTTTAATAAGCTCTTCAATTAATTACTAGAAAATTCTTTTAAAATCTCGATTGTTGTGGATGGCAAGAGAAATTAGGGGATATTTATTTATTAAATATTAAATGCACGCTCTCTTTTATTTTTACTTTTCCGACGTAGCTTTCCCATCAAAAATCGTCTGCGTTGCATGGGAAAATAAAGCAGTTTTAATTACAATTCTAAACAAATATTAAATAATAATATAATAATAATATAAATATGAAATCCATAACGCTAGGTTTAGAAATTTACTGATAACACCGTATATCTTTCAAATTTTTTTTTTATTTCATTGAGAAATAAAGAGAGAAAAAAGCAGTTCTTAAAGCAGAATTGTGAATTGTTTCATACAAAAAGCGTGAATTCGAATTAGAATAGAGAAGAAAAATTCTTAAGTTTCTAGTGCATTTATATAATAGATGTTTCCAGGTGTAATAATTATGATTTTATAAATAAATAAATATATAATGCTCTGCAAATTTCTTTAAAATATTTTACCTTAATCCTATTAATGTACCGCAAAGAACAGCTGTGACTTTATGCGACACTTCCATATTCTACATTGCTCTTTAATGAAGCTTGCTTTTCTTTTGTCATATCCTTGTAGGCATGTGCTAAACACGAAGGATGCAAATTTATTCTTGCACATTTTCTTACTTTTCATATATTTAGTTACGTTACTCTTTATATATAGCGAGAGAGCGAGAAAAAGAGAGAGAGGGGGAGAAAGAGGTTCACCAGTTTTCTGTAGCTAAAACATCGCATCTTGGAAATCTGCAATATTAGTCCAAGGGACCCTCTACTTAATGCATCGTTGCGTCTTAATGATGTACGATGTAGCAGAAGATGGTGAATGTTTCAGTTATCTGTTCCGCTATTATAACTGGTATCAGAGCGCTTTACGAATCCTTCCTGGATAATAAATTAGAACAGAATGCCTCTGTTGGATAACTGAGGTGCTAAGCTTTGAAGAGACAGATTGGAGATTAAACATTCGAAGAATTATTAATGCCCTATCTACTCAAACCGTTCGGAGTTCTGTGTGAACTAAATTTGATAAATCTATTGCGCACTTAAATCTCATGAAACTGACCTCTTGATGGTATCCGTCTTGCAAAAAATTATTAACACCTACACATCGCGGTCCAATTTAAAATTATAACGTCCAGCTGTTGGGCAACTTTAAGGGAAAAAATACGAAAGTAATTATTCGGGTGGAGGACATTGTGCCTTCATTACTGGAATCTTAACTAGAATCTCAAAGCCAAGATGGATGAACACTAGATCAGACTTAAGCAACTGGTAAAACATACAGCGCTTTCGAAGTTGAACGATTATCTCTTTTACAGAATTCTTTAGGCCTAATTAGATGAAAGAGAATTAGCAAAAATGATATGCATTTCGATATATCAAAAGATAGTAGAACCAAATGAGTAAACCCATTATCTGCCTCATACACAGAGACAGCCGATGGACGCATTTTTTAGATATGTTTTGATAATTATGAAGGCATCCTGACTAAGAAAAGTAACTTTGATTTCTTTAAACCAGCACCAAAATATATTGTTGCTTGCGTACGGGTTTGTAATGGATTGAATGCACGAGTCGATAAAAAGTTAATAAAATTCATTCTTTTTACAAGAAATAAAATAAAATGCTGAAATATTTTCTCAGAGATATTCGTACAATATTACAATATCTCAAACGTTAAACAGAACTCAATTCCAAAGTGAGAAAGTTAACCCAACCTCACAGCAAATTCACTACAATCAACAACAGCATTAAGTAAACAAACAGTTCGCTTAAAACAACAGGAACTGAGATGAGGTGTTTTAATTCGGCTTTTATAAGTTTTTTAATTATTCAGGACAATATTCTGGTAAAATCTACTTTCTCGATTTTAAAGTATATGTTCGCGATTTTTCTGGATGAACGAGGTATTTATTTTTTAAATATTAAATGCACCCGCTGTTGTATTTTTACTTTTCCGACGTAGCTTTTTCTTCAAAATCGTCTGCGTTGCACGAGAAAATAAAGCAATTTTAATTGCAATTCTAAATAAATACGAAATCCATAACAATATCATCACTGCATTCGTATGCATAGAAATAAAACTATTCTGCAATTTAGAGGACTTTCGGCCGACTATACGAAAGCGAAAGTTAGAAATAAACTTTTAACATTGAACTTACAAGTAACTTAAGAACTGCAATTTAAGAAGTTAAATAAATTTTTTCAGAAACACGTGTTCAGTTTCCTTCAACTTACTCGCAAGGAAGATGGTTTGAAAATATTTTCTTCACCCTTATCTTCCTCTTAAATGTTAAGATCGCTTCATACAGGTCAGAAAATGTGCCGTCCATTTGTTTTAGATGCCAGGGATTTAGCAACAACTAATTCAACTGCTTCAACGAACCAAGATATCTAAAGTATGTCCAGGCTACCTTATCATGCACTTGGGAGATCTGTTATTGATAAGGAACCTACATGCTTTCATTGATAACCTCTGCAAAAGTAAAGGCTGTTCAAATTTTATAACTCTTAGGAGTTAAAGAAAAGAACAAAGATTGCTTGAAGAAAACCCAACATAGATGGTAAAAAACGTAGAACATAAATTTCCAGCTCTTCAGTAATAAAGCTCTCTGAAAAAATTGCAACAACCATATTCAGTTATAACCACTGCTGAAGATGATTTCAGCATTGAAAAAACAAGAGTATTTTCCCTGTTTGAGGATACCAAACTTAGTTGTTTAGAATAACTCTGTAGCACGCGATATGTCAATAACAACAGAAGCCATTTCCATAAATTGAGACTTACACCTGCAGAACAATTAAAACGTTTAGTCTTATCGGATCTCTGTTGAATAGCTACGAATGGAAGTTTTGGCTATTCGCCTGATAGCACCTCATGAACAATTAGAAGGAATGTTTTGGTTTATTCTATCCTGGATATTCTCATATTTGGCTCATCGACTTCTATGCAAACTTTCTCAACTGATGAATCTTCTATGGAGTTAGCTTTGCTGTGATTGTTTCAATTTTATAACAGCTGAAACCCTTTCGTTTAAATTCTTCTTTTCCATCTACAACTACCTGCTAGAATCAGATTTCAGTATCGCGTTTTATGTAAATGGAGTACAATTAGTATTTAATGGGAAGTTCAGAGGATTATTATGACATTTTTCGTTTCATTTTCTCCTGAGTTTTACCCCGAGGAATTCATCTGCCAGAGGAAATACGCTATAGTTCAATTTGGAGAAACTTTAATCTGCCGATGAGTTCCGCAAGGGCAAAAACATTTTAAGTTCCGTTCACTTCTGTTCTATGTATTGCGAGAAATCTTTGGGCTTCCATCCTTGCCCTTAAAACCAGATTGGTCAAAAGTGCTGAAGTGTTCCTGTAATATCTCGAGCCTAGGGCGCAGTATGAAATGTTAAATTTTCTAACAGTTTCAACTACCAACTCAAGTACTCAAGCTAAAAACTAACTCATGAAGAATGTGTTGAGCAATCACGATTTTATATCACTATTTCTCTGTCACTATTTAATAGCTATGTTATATGATAGATCCCCCCAATCCCGCTATTTGGTCATGTACTCATAATAGTGTAACATCATTGCTATACTAATTCTGATTTTTATTTATTGTTTTTTCTAACGGATTTAAAAAAATATATATGTATATAAAGATAAGCAAAAAGAGTAGAATTCTAAAAGCAATCGCCTAAAAGTAAATTTGATACCTCAGTTTCAAAGTTAAAAAAAAAACATGAACAAAAAAGTAAATGTAATTGCAAAAAAAACTAAAAAACTAAATGTTGGTATTGAAGAAGTTCAACATTTAAAAAATTGAAACACGTTAATAATTAAAAATCATTTTAAGCACAAACTAAATTAAATATTAAAAACACCAGAATAAATTACAAAGAATGGCAGTAAATGGCAATTTAGCCTACTTCGGGGTTCATCAAGGACATATTAAGGGAAAAGCGTGACAATTTCGAACCCAGCTAAACTCCATTACGTGTTTCGTCAAACGACAATAATTGAGCCAGAAGCGAAAAAAACGTTAATAGAAAAAAAGGAATTTACATAAAACATACATATATATGTATATAAACGTATATATATACACGATTTAAGCACTAACTTTTTTTTTTCAAAATACCTATTTTAAGATCGTAAGCTACATTTCTTAGGTAATAATGCAAAAGCTTTCCCGAAACTTTATAATTCTTTTTTAAAGGAAATTCTTTCAAAAATTTAGAAACATTATCTGAACTTTGCAGGAATTATTACTAAACTGAATATTATGCAAAAAGAGAATAAATGAATAGAGAAATTTTATTATTAAAAGTATATACTAGATTCAATTAACATTAAATAATCATTACTGTTACGTCTGAAATACACGATCTGGGTTTAAACTCGGGATTAAAACTTAATATAATTTTTGCCAATGGAAGATGTGTTATTGCATTAAAATGGAAGAAGTAGAATGGTTGTTCCACCCGCAATGTAAAATTATATATATATGTATATGTGTGTGTATGTGCGTGTGTGTGTGTGTGTGTATAACATATATAGGTATGTACGTACATTAAAAATGTTTTAAAAATGTTTCTTGATCCATTTGAGTTTTTTAACAATTATTTACTTTCCCCTTTTATTTTTATTTATTTTAAAATAATTTCGTAAGCAAATGTTCGATGTACTTCTTCAATTTAACTAATTATTTTTATCGAACTTTATTACTACTTAACTTTAATGAAATTTTTTTATTAGAAATTTCAAATTAGTCATTCAGAATTATAAATTGATTGAGACCTGTAAATACTAATAATATAATAAATAGAAACAAAAAATAATTTTGACAAATAGCAAAATTTGTAACTTTTATACATTCATATAAAAAATCTAAACGTTTTTACATTCACATGTTATAAACATGTTTTGTATTGCTTTGAAAAATTGTTAAGAATTGTTTGTAATCGCTCACTGCTAATTCTCAAAATAAGTCAACCATATTAAACTCCATTTAGCTTAAATTCATTGAAAATCGATGTATTGTTTTTGAATTTATTTTAAAGAAATTATAATTTTTAATACTACTTTAATATGGACTATAGTGTAGTATAACAATGGAACTACAGCATTTCTGATCAGAAAATTTCTAATAGAAGAATTTGTACTCCGATTTCTCGTAAGATAGAAGTGAAAAAAATTAAAACTCGAAAAAAAATTCTATGTTCGCTGGTTCTTAAAAATTACCTGCTGAAGTTCTAAACTTTTCTTCTGGTTACGTGAGAAATATTTCAAAATGTATAGTTTTTATTTCACTGGAACTTTGGCTGAAATACTTTTCTTCTTTCAAATAAATTTCCTCACATCTTTCAGAGTGAAACGATTGTTTACTGTAAAATCGTTTACTCTGCTTCAACAGTGTTCTGAAGGAAACCAACTTTCACATGTCCAAAAGATTCACCATAAGAGCATTTTTCACAATTTTTTCAGCTTAAGGCGTATTGAAGATAAAGGTGAATGGAAGGAAGACTGGAATGCGGAAGTAGTATTGTATTTCAAAGTGGAAGGTTTCATATGAGTATTTCACAAGAATACATACATATAAATTCGGGAATAATTCCGTTTTCCTTCCAGTGCTGTTCTAGTTATTGCAGTCGTCAACGTCAAGGGCAAAATATGAATTGCGCAGTAAACTGCGATTCACCCATTTCTTTTGGGAAGAGTCTAGCATATAAAAAATTCGTCTTTGTATTACTGAATAATAAGAAAGTCGAAACGGAAGACACCTTTCACATATTTTTGTCGCAACGATCAATAGCTAGGAACATTTACTTGTCCTTGAAACTGTTAGTTACCATTATACTATCTTATCAAACGTTTTGTCTAAAATAGCTTTCCAATTAAATAAAATAAAATGAATTCTAATTTTAGTAGAACCCATCAAGTACTTTTTTGTCGAAAATAATATTTCTTCTGCAGGCTAAAAATAAGTTATTGTAATATACACTCACTCCTAAAAGTTAAGCACGAAGATGTAAAATGCAAAAAATCACCAAATACTGCTTTGATTGACACAAAATTC
>KL815164.1:0-17825 GCA_000611955.2 Stegodyphus mimosarum
TCAAAAACATACAATTAGTACTCAACATACCCCCGGCATTGAAGGGTTCAAACACTTCAATCAGTAATGAATAATTAAATATACATTACAAATATAAGATAATTAATACACAAATTGAAAACAATAATCATACAATTATAAGAAATGAAATAACTGTTAGCAGATTGTTGAATCAAAAACAGTCCTTTAGGAAGAATTCTCCTCTAATGCCAATATCGCTATTTTTGCGATTCCTCTTTTTATATTTCCCATTGCTGTCTGCATATTTACAACCCTAACTTTTTCGTCTGGTCCCGGGAAAACATTTACAACGCGACCTAGCAACCACTTAATTACAAGAAGGCTATCTTCCTTAACCAATACTAGGGTACCTATTTTCAAATTTGTTCTAACTTTTCTTCAGGACGCCTGATTATTTTGTAAAGTTTTTGCAATTCAAGCGTTAGCACCAACGAAGTTTTTTGCGTTGTCCGAAAATATAACTGCCATTTTCCCTCTTCTAGCAATGAATCGCTTCAAAGTGGCAATGAAGGCAGCTGTTGTAAGTTCGGACACTAATTCGAAATGAACTGCCTTGGTTAAGAAGCAAACGAATACTGCTAAGTATACCTTATTTAGGATTCCCTTTCTTTGTCCCTTACACCTTATGAAAAAAACTAGTTCTTCAAATGTTAGTCTTGCGTTGCCTACTGTTCGCTTTAAGTGATATTTTGCGGATTATATACCTGCCTCCCACAGCCCACCAAAATTAGGAGTTCGAGGAGGAATAAATTTCCATTGAATTCCTTCTTCCGATAAATAATTAGCTAACCTTTCTTCAGGACGCCTGATTAAATTGTTAAGTTTTTGCAATTCAGCGTTAGCACCAACGAAGTTTTTTGCGTTCTCCGAAAATATAACTGCCATTTTCCCTCTTCTAGCAATGAATCGCTTCAAAATGGCAATGAAGGTAGCTGTTGTAAGTTCGGATACTAATTCGAAATGAACTGCCTTGGTTAAGAAGCAAACGAATATTGCTAAATATACCTTATTTAGGATCCCTTTTCTTTGTCCCTTATACCTTATGAAAAAAGGGCCCTCAAAATCTGTGCCAACATAATTAAAAGGGGCACTAGGATTTACGCGTTCTGAAGGTAAAGAACCCATAATTTGTTCAAGCGTAATTGGGTTGTTTTTCCTACAGGTAACACATTCATGCGTTATTTTTCTGGTTAAATTCCTGCCTTGTATTGGCCAGAATTTCTGCCTCACACAACACAATAATGCTTGCAAACCTATAAGAAGATATTTTTATGATAATATTCTACAATTATATTGCTTAACTTACCCTTTGCTGGCAAGATTATTTGGTGTTTTTGTGAAAAACTGAGGTTGGCATTTTTTAATCTGCCTGCAACTCTCATTACCTTATCTTTGTCTTAAAAAGGATTCAATGATACTAATTTACTTTTGCAAGAAATTGGCTTACCTTGCTGTAATGCGTGGTATTCTGGATTAAATTCTCGTTTTTGATATTCCCTTATGAGGTAATTTTCTGCATAATTTAATTCTTCTGAACTTACCCAATTCGTTCTTTTATGAGGAGAATTTCTTCCCTTTCTTGAATTCCAAACAAACCTGAAAATATAGCTCAAAATACGTAGTAATTTAATATAATTATTACTAATGTTTAAAGTGGAGTCAATTAAATCATTAGTGTCAATGCATATCAGGGATGCGTCAGTCAATTTTCTAAATTCACTAGAAAAGTCTTCTGTTTCTTCTAGATGTTGACGATCAATGTTTTTAGTAGATACGGGGATCTCTTCCTTCATCAGGAAAGAAGGTCCATTCCACCAGAGATCAGCATCACATAGTTTGTCGAAATTTACTCCACGGGAAGCAAGATCCACAGAATTTTTTCTGAGCGCACGTGATTACACTGGTAATTCGAAGTTAAATCTTGAATTTTACTCATTCTATTGGCTCAAAATGTTTTGAGCAAGTGTGGAGAGCTTTGAAGCCATGCCAAGACGATGGTAGAATCCGCCTACAAATATGTCTTGCTGATAGTTAAATTAAGGAGCTTCACCACTTTTGACACAAGCTGCGATAATAATAAAGCTGCATAAAGTTCCAATCGCGGCTCTGATAACGGTTTTAATGGTGCTACCCTTGTTTTACTGCAAAGTAAATTTGAAGATGGATTAGCGTTTGTAACACAATGTAAATAAATGGCTGCACCATATGCGTGTTCTGAAGCATCACAAAATCCGTGAAGTTCTAGTTCAAAATAGCTGTCACATAAAACATATCTATTCACCCTTAACTTGTTTATCGATTGCATGGAAGCGGTGAAATTTTGGCAGTCTTTAATTATGTTTTCAGGTAAGGGTTCATTCCATTCCAGTTTTAACAACCAAAGCCTTTGAATGAAAATTTTAGCCTTGATTATGCCTGGTGCTAGTAATCCTAAAGGATCATAAATGTGAGCGATATCCGAAAGAACCGTTCTTTTCGTGTACATGACCGGTTCCTTGACAGATGATTTAAAATGAAAGCCATCTAATCATGGGTTCCACCTCAAGCCTAACGTCTTGGTGTTCAATTCTTCATTTGAGGTATTGAATGAATATTCGGTATTGTCTCCTGAGCCAGGCAGGAGTTCTGGGTGGTTAGCGTACCACTTGTGTAATTCAAACCCACCGCGTGCGAGTAATTCAATTAACTGTGATCGTAGATTCTGAGCCTCCGTCAAGGTATAGGCTCCTGTTAAAACATAATCTACATAAAAATCTCGATGCACAACTTGTGCTGCCAGCGGGAAGTTTTTGCCTTCATCAATTGCAAGTTGGTTGAGTGTCCGTGTTGCGAGATGCGGTGCATTGGATGTAGCGTAAGTTATAGTGTTTAATCTATAAATCTTAAGTGATTCACCTTCACTAGATTTCCATGAGATTCTTAACAAGTCTCTTTGATGATCCTTAATTAAGATCTGACGATACATCTTAATGATATCTGCAGTGAAAACGAATTTATGAGTGCGAAATCTACAAATAATTTCAAATAGTTCATCTTGAACTATCCCACTGTTTAATAAAATATCGTTTAGAGAAAGTCCACTAGTTGTAGCAGAACTTGCATCAAACACCACTCGTAATTTAGTACTGAGTCTATCTAGTCTGTATATCCCGTGATGAGGCATATAATACGAAAACCTAGCGTTATCTAAAGTAGAAATTTCTTCCGAGTGTTCCAATGCTTCGTATTCATTAATAAATTCTTCATACAAAGTTTTCAAAGTTGAATTGTGTGAGAAACGCTTAAGTAAATAATTTAATCTTTTTTTCGCATTTTCCTTCGACTCCCCCAATTTTGTAAGCCCATCATCTTTAATCGGTAATTCTACGACGTATCTCCCATCCTCTCTTCTATAGTGCGTACGAAGAAAATGTTTTTCGCAAAATTGTTCTTCTTTACTTTTAAATTGATTGGTTCCATGGACCTCTTCGATTTCCCAAAACGGTTTTAAGGTGTTAGACAAATCATCAACCGCATTAACGTGCCCACAATAATTACTAGAGTTCTTTTCTTGCGGCATGCTCATAGAACCATTAGCAATGTATCCAAAGACGGATTCATGAAAAATTAATTCTTACTTTTTTAATTTATTTTTTCCTAACAGTTCAAAGAAAACTTCATTTGACAACAAAACATGATTGGGCCGGGTTTATAAAATTCTGGATCAGCCAATTTAATTGTTCGTAATGCAGTGAGATGCGTAATGTTTAGATGTCTAGCAGTTGTTATGCGCATTATTTTGGGAACAACATAAAAATTTAAAGTGCGAATGTAACTTCTATCTGCGTTAGCAATTGTTGTGACTACACTTTCTTTTATGTTTATATTAACTTCGTTTAATCCTGATACAGAGGCATTTATTCTTTTTCTTCTTAGGTTTAATGAGTGAACACATTCCCTCGAGATTAAATTATTTTGGCTGCCGTTGTCAATCAGTAGGCGATGTAACTGCCATCTAAGTTTTTAACCTGAAATATAGCTGTGGAAAGTATAACCTGTTTATTAAAACCGGAAGTCGTAGTCATTGAAGAGCTGATATAAGAAGTGGATTGTTTATTTACACTGGCGTCAGTCCTGTAATTCTCTGTAGAAGGAGTAAACACATTAGCATCTGGCGAAAGACCTTTGCTCAAATTAGGGTTTATACATTATATGAATTCGATGGTGCTGCATCAGCGATTTCGCAGTCTTCTCTTTCTAGATGCAATAATGTATGGTGACATTTATGGCAGTTTTTGCACCCGTTAATGCTTTTACAAGAATTAATCGTATGAAGCGATGATAAACAATTAAAGCAGAGTTTTTTTGCTTTTACAAAATTAAGCAGTTTTTTAACCGATAAATTCAAAAACTGATTACATTTCAACAATATATGATCACCTTTGCAGTAAGAACACGTTTTCGAATTTTCTGAAAGAGATGTCAACGCTTTTGAATTAAAGGAACGCTTCGTTTCGCGATTTAGAGATTTGTTATGCTGCAAAGTGAGCGAATGTTCTTTTAAAAAGGATGTTAACTGTTCTGTTGTTCCTATTTCATCCTTCTTCAGCGATCTTTCCCACCAGCTTCTCGTATTTTTGTCGAGCTTTTCGACTAATACATTAAGGATTAGCGTATCGCTGAAACCATTCACATTTTGTTCTAACACTTTCAAAGATCTTATGCACTCATTTATATTGTCAACAAATTTTAAAAGTGAAGGGGCTGAATCACATGCCTGCGGTAAGGAAAGTAACCTTTTAATTACTGAATTTATCAAATCTTTTTTATTTGAGTAACGTTCAACTAATGAATTCCATGCGATATCGTAATTTGCGTCGCAAATGGATATAGAATGAATAATGTCTAACGCATCTGATTTACAAAACTTTTCAAATATTGTAATTTTTGCGCGTTAGTTAAAGTTTTGTTCTTATAAACTGATGCGAAAAATAAATCTTCAAATTCGATCCACTCTTCAATTTTTCCACTAAATGTGGGAAGCGATAACTTTAGTAATTTTACTTCGGAAACAGAAATGTCTTTAGGCGAAATGTTCTCGTTGGTATTAATTTTTACAGTACTGGAATTTAAATCTTTTCTTTTAATTATCAAACTAATTTCATCTAAATTGTCTAGTATAGTTTCCTTCTCTGTTATGAATGCGTCAATGTCTGTATCATCACAATTCGAGAATATAGAATCAAAAACATGTTCTACTTCTGTTTGAAAATATAAGATTTTAGATTCATATAAGTGTAGCAAGGCTTCGTCTGCTTCTTCAATAGTTGATTTTACTTTTTCTTTAAACCTTGATATATTAGATTTTGCACTCTTTTTATTTGTTTCAGCAGCTTTTGTAAGGTTTTAGTTTAAACTAACAAAGTTTTATGTTAATTTCTCTTTCCTGTGAACTCTTATTTCAACTTCCTGTAAGAATGAGCGCGCGATTCAGCTTTATGCTAATTTGAAGTGGAGCCAAGTTTTGTTTTTAAAGGTTAGTAAGGAACTTCTCAGTGTGAGAGAGCTTTTAGTCTCAGATCACTTCGGCTCTGTTCGACGTCCACCTGACTGGCTAGTATTTAGCGCTGTTACTCTAATACTTATTGAAGTAATCTAAGTGCGTTAGTATTAGCCAAATCTTGCTACGCGCCATTGATAGTTTAGAATAGAGGCCAACCTCGCGTTTAAAGCTCTGAGAGCAACGACTACTTAATTTCTACTCACTTTATTTTAAATTATTTGATTGTACAGTTTAGACCCAAGTGCGGTCATTATTTTCTGTTATCCCTTCCGAGTTGGGAAATGGCTGTAAAGAGTGGTTTAATAAAAGGGTAATTTTAAACCCCTCTTACGTGCAGTTATTCTACCACTGACAAGAAAATAGCTGCATTCAGCTCCCTGTTCGAGATCAGGACTTTGAAAGGGTTACGACAATGTTCGCCAAAAGCATGCACAGAACACGCAGTGCTGGCACCTTTAATTCAGACATATTGATAAGTAAGTCAAGTTTTACTTACCAAATTCTTTCGAACGTACGGATTGTTTGTCAGTCCAGATTGAGATAATCCATAGGTTTTCAAATAATATCCTCCTCTCGACGTTGACCAAAAAATGTTTGCGTTGCGGATGCGATATGGTTACGATGATTAATTAAACAATAAAAAATTGAACTTAACTTTTATTGAAGTATCTAAATGCGTTGGTGCCTCTACAGGCGAAATCAAAAACTGCAAGTGCGTAGTTTTACATAAGTGGCGTTCTAGCCAATATGCGCCAAAACCGGCGCCAAGAACAAGATATCGCCAAATGCGTTGGAAACATATTAATCATTAAAAAAATACAGTTAATACTCAACAATACTTTTAGGACGCTTCAAGTCAGTGCATGTTGACCCGGCATCGCTCAAAGCGTTCAACTACTCCATTTCGTTTCCAAGAATTTTGTCTCTCTCTGATCATTTCATTGACCCATTTCATGGGGTTTTTCACGAAACGTTGGAGCAGATATAGAAACATTCACATGGTAGAAAATTCAGTGGAGAAGACACAAAAAAGACACGCTATATGTCTTAATCTAAAAGGTATTAAGTTAGGGTATATATAATATAATATAATATATCCACAGATTTGGTTTCGAATTGCTACGCAAAATAGTTTCCAGCCAACTCCAAAAATGACCTTCCTTATTAACTTACAGAAAGAACACACGTTTTGTGTCTTCCCAGTATAATATTTAAATTCTTACGAAAATGGTTTCCAGAATCAACCAAAAATAACTCTCCTTAATACCTTTCTGAGAGAAGACACGCTCGTGTCTTACTCACATATCATTTTTAAAAATGACCTCTCGTGTTATGATGAAATAGATTCTGCAATACCCTTGTGCAACCCATGAATCTTTCAGACCCATTTCTGTAGGAACTTGTCAACAATATCGTTGAGGTTCCACTGTTCAGGTTTATCATCAGGTTGTAAAGGTATGTTTTGGATAGACAGGAGCCTTCACCAGGATTTCTGTTGACCATACGAATAAGACGGGACCTTTTAAAAGACGATACCGGTGGCTAACCCTCTTTTTAATCCAGGTGCTTTTACACCAGGTATTTTTTGGATCAGGCCTATTGTTACATTAGGTATTTTTGGATCATGCCTATTGAAAAGGGATCGATTTTATTGGTTTCAACAAGATTCCTCAGATAAGCTATTCCTAATTGCTTTTCCAGGAGGATTCCGAAACGGCACAGCCTGGTGACCGGTTCTCAATCCTTTGGGACCTCATTTGTGGAATAAGCGAGTCGTTATAAATTGATTTCTCGTGACAGATAGAAAAACTGGCCATTCCAAATTTTTGACTCCCATTGAAAAGGGAATTTCTTTCCGTTTTATAGGTTTTGAAAAGAATCATATTTTCTAGTTCACCTTTTCCTGGCGGCTGAGTTTTTCACATGGTCTGGTGATGTAATGACTGTTCCTTCATTTAGATTTCATTAACCAATATTCTTTCCAACATCGTGTATCATTCTTAAAACCCATCATCGCTTCTATTCATTCAGTTTTATTTCATCTTTGCAACATCGTCCATGAATATACCAAGGCTTTTCCAGATGTGAAGCATCTACAAGAGCACCTAGCTATGTGAACTCTAAACTGAAAGTTGGAATGCTTTTATAAAGAACGCGGAGATGAAAGAAATAGTCAAGTCTTATTGCTCAAGAAAATTTTCTGGGATAGAATTCTCTGGCTAAGAACAAAAATAACCTCACTTTTTGTTAATTTAAGGGTGTCTTCTGAAATCATTAAATTAACTGTATGAACTTGACCAAAGTTCAAGGTTACAGTGTTACGCCAATGACCTTTCACCTTGAACTTTGGTCAAGGTCATTAGGTTAATTGAATGATGTCTTGAAGACATCATTTAAATAACAGAGTTTTTTTTAGTTGTTAGAAATTTTTCCCACTCGGTAAGACATGGCAAATTGGTTAAAATGAACTTGTGCTTATTTATTTAAGCAATCCCGGTTTCGCTTCAGATCAGCGTGTGCTCAAGATGCAACATCTTCCCAGCCTGGTCGTCATAGCAGATAATATGTGGATGATCCCTATGAAGAATACTCTTCGACATGGAATGGTGTTTACTATTCGTTATCAAATCAGAATGTTGAAAAAGTCCTGGAAAGGTTCTTTTGAGAAATCCAAAAATATTTTCCTTTTCTCTCGTAGGTTTCTCTGAGCAATGTTTTTCCCAGTCGGTAAGATTCTAATTCAGACACTTTCTCTCAGGTCTGAGAAAATTGTTTCCCAGCCGAATTCTGCTTTCCTGTTTTGGTTACCGTTTTGTTTTCAATATGTGTTTCAGACTCTGAGAAGATCCAGTCTCAATTTCTTTAGAAGAATCCCTTTATCTCTCAGCGTGTTTTCCCTTCAAGAATACTCTTCGACATGGTTCTCGTGATAACTTTGGAATTTTTATCCCCATATTATTCGGACGCTTCTGGTCAGTGCGTGATGACGTGGCATTGGTCAAAGCATTCACCTATTTCGTTTTGTTTCAAAGAATTTTCTCTCTCTCTGATCATTTCACAGATCCATTTCATGGAGTTTTTCACGAAACGTTGGAGCAAATATAGCAAAATTCACATAGCAGAAAATTCAGCGGAGAAGATACAAAAAAGACACAATATATGTCTTAATCTAAAAGGTGTTAAAGTATTAAATTAGAGTATATATATAATATAATATAATATAATATATGTACAGGTTTTTTTTCAAATTGAAAAATGACCTTCCTTATTAACTTACAGAAAGAACACACGTTTTGTGTCTTCCCAGTATAATATTTAAATTCTTACGAAAATGGTTTCCAGCTTCACCCAAAAATTACCCTCCTTATTACCCTCCTTATTAACTTACAGAAAGACAAGTTTTGCGTTTTCCCAGTATAATTTTTAAATTCTTACGAAACTATTTTCCGCCTCATCCAAAAATGGCTCTCCTTAATACATTTCTGAAAGAAGACACACTACTTGTGTCTTACTCATATATCATTTTTAAGAAATGCCCTCTCGTGTTACCATGAAATAGATTCTGCAATAGCCTTGTGCAACCCATGAATCTCTCAGACCCATTTCTGTACGAACTTGGGATGAAGTAGATATTCAGCAAGTGCCAAATCTTTTCCAGTCAATATTTTCAACTGTAAAGGATTGAAATATCATCATCCATCAAGGTGAGAAAATTTCTCAGAGTTATCTATATAAATCTTTCCGAGTTCAATAATTCCGGGCTGTTGAAGACACAACATTGTCCTCCAACGTGGGCTTCTCCTTAATCAAAGCATTCTTCACTTAAGGTACTCAAGTTTTGGACTTCGTGGATCATCTTCAACATAACAGAAATGCGTCAGGAACAATGTAATCCTTTTCCGTTTGATTTCACACCCTTCATATTTTGGGCCCAATGCTAGAAAATGTTTCATAGACCATATCATCTATTTTTCCATTTTGTTTTCAAAATATTGACCAGAAAGGATGAATAGCTTACGTAGCAAAATGTTAGGTGTAGAAGATTCATTGGAGAAGACACCAAAACGACACATAGTATGTCTTAATATAAAAGGTAATAAGTTATTAAGATGAGTTTTTTTTTAAATATATGTTCTCAGATTCTTAAAAATATTTTCGAACCAAATCCAAAATGACCCTCTATATTAACTCACAGAAAGAAGACACGTTTTGTGTCTTCCCATGTTTTGGAAATTGGAGAGGGAATTGGTTTCAAGTGAAATGGAATCATTCTTTTACTGAAGGCATTTCTATGATGACTCTTAAAGTTCCATTCTTGAGAACCATGTCGGAGATGAAGTAAAATCTTTCGCAATCATCTTATATGCTGGAAGACCCACATTTTCAAAAAGAGTCATAAAATATATACAATAGTCATCCTGTCGAAGTTTTAAGGGGAAACATCTTATCGGTTATCATAAATGTGGTACATATTTTCGAAAAGAACCATAAAATATATAATAGTTATCGTGTTCCAGGAGAAAAGATGGATCGGTTGTCACAAATTCGGGACATATTTTCGAAAAGAATCATAAAACATATACAATGGTTTTCAAAATCATGTTTGAAGAGAAACATTGGATAAATTATAATAAATCTGGACAACATTTTTCCAAAAGAATCATATATATACAAGGCATCATGTCGAAGTTTTGAGGGGAAACATTGAATCGTTGCAATAAATCCGGACACATTTTCGAAAAGAATCATAAAATATATATAATGGTCATCATGTCTGAAAAGAAACGATAAATCAGTTGTCTTGATCACATTTTTCCAAAGGAATCATAAATATACACAATAGTCATCATGTCAAAGTTTTGAAGAGAAACGTTGGATCGAACGATAAATCGGTTGTCTTGATCACATTTTTCCAAAAGAATCATAAAATATATATAATGGTTATTCTGTCGAAGTTTTGAAGAGAAACGTTGGATCGAACGATAAATCGGTTGTCTTAGTAACATTTTTCTAAAAGAATCATAAATATACAGAATAGTCAAAGCTTTGAAGAGAAACGTTGGATCGGTTATCATAAATTCTTGATACAGGTTTCGAAAAGAATAGTAAAATATATATCATTCATAAACATCTTATTCGCAACAGGTTCCAAAAGAAGCATAAAAATGTATACAATACCTATCAAAATTCCAAAACCATATCGAAGGGAAAACAATTCAAAAATATTCTACCCGCTATGAAGAGCCTTTTATCCAGGTTGTTGCATCTTCAACAGCACGCGCTGATCTGAAGCTAAACAGCAACCGTTTATATATATAGATAAGCAATACAATTTGAAAGTGAAAATGGTAAAGTGAAACAGACTGGGAAAATTTTTCTTAGAGAAAATCTAAAACAAATATTTAAAAAAAAACTTTTGTTTTAAAAAATTTAAATTTTCCCATATGTTAACATTGGAAAACATCATTTTTTAAACATTTTTTTTTTTAAATTTGTATTTCAGGTTTCCTCTGAGAAATTTTTCCCAGTTGGTTTCGCTTTTGAAATGAATGGCTTATCTATATGTAGAGACATTAGGTTTTTACGAAGCAGGAGACATGAAAAATATGCAACGCCTTCGCCGGGAATCGAACCGCGGACCTCTGAAATACCGGCTCAGTGTGCTGACCATTACACCACGAAGGCATGCTAAGAATGTGGGAGATATACCTTATATACTCCCCTTTTTAAAGGGCGACTAGGGTTTTAGGGGACCTAGTCGCCAAATCCTGGGTGTGGAGAGTCATCATCCACAACCCTTTTAGTTCGGGCGCCAGTGTAGAGACATTAGGTTATTTAGTAGCAGGAGACATGAAAAATATGCAACGCCTTCGCCGGGAATCGAACCGCGGACCTCTGAAATACCGGCTCAGTGTGCTGACCATTACACCACGAAGGCATGCTAAGAATGTGGGAGATATACCTTATATATATAAGCAGCTGGTGTTTCGCTTCAGATCAGCGAGTGCTGCTGAAGATGTAACATCTCCTTCACCTGGATAAAAGCTTACTCATAGCGGATAAGATGCATATCCCTATAAAGAATACGCTTCGATATGGTTGTGTTTGATATTCTATATATGTATTTTAGGACGAGAGAGAAATAAACATGGTCTGGATAAATATTTCTTCATATAGGATTCCTGAATGGTTCCAAGATGAAAAGGGCTTCTTCTAGAAATTTTTTAGAGGCAACACGAACACGATAAAATGAAACGGAAGAAAAGAAATGGGTCCATTTAGACGTATTTAAAAAAAAAAACAAGATGACTTACATATTCCGTGTTTCACTTTAAATCGCTACGGGTTTCGATACAACCTGGTTCTGAAGAATATATTTTCCTCCCATCATTGGAAAACGGTCTCTCTTTAGTGACTTTTCTTCAAGTTTTACAAGTTTGTCTTTCGTCCAATGTTGGGATGAATTTGGTGGTGGTGAGCGGAAAACCTTGCTATTTCGGAAAGGTCATACGGAAGCGAGAACACTTTATTGGAATTGAACTAACAGCGAAAGATGTTTCTGGCCCCTGATCTTAAAACGTTTTGTGTCGTAAAAGATTCAAATATGGAAAAAGGAGATGCTGTTAGAGACCATTTTGTTTCCTCGTCTCATTAAAATCGACTTGAGCGACCATTTTGTTTCCTTGTCGAACCAAAGTTGATTTAAACGACCTGTTTGTTTCCTCGTCCAACTGAAATGGATTTGAACGACCATTTTGTTTCCTCCTCTAGCCATAATGGACTTGAGCGACCATTTTGTTTTTTTGTCGAAAGAAAGTTGATTTGAACGACCTTTTTCCTCGTCGAACCAAAATGGATTTGAACGACCATTTTGTTTCCTCGTCTAGCCAAGATTAGCTAAAGTTTTGTTTCCCTCCACACCTAAAAAATATATTTTCTGAATGGGTTTCAGTGTTCGAATACTTTTGTAACCGACTGTACACCTGCTTGCAGCTGAAAAGCAGACGGAAAACTCCAGCGAGCAGTAGATTCAGCAGCTAGCTCTGCTGCTAAACACACAAATAGCCGTTTAGTGTAACAGATAGAAATTCAGGACTAGATTCAGCAGCTAGCTCTGCTGCTAAACACGTGAATAGCCGGTTAGTGTAACGGATAGAAATTCAGGACTAAAGTTCCTAGTGGACAGTGGAGCAGATATGTCATTACTGCCAGCACACTCTAAAACAAATGGATCTTGTGATTACAAATTATATGCTGTTAATGGGACAGAAATACCAACTTTTGGTATAAAAGTGCTTTAGATTTGGGACTGAGACGCCCATTCCAATGGCCGTTCACCGTTGCACAGGTAAACAAAGGCATATTAGGTGCAGATTTTTTTAATCAATTTCATTTATTAATTGATATAAAAAAGAAACAATTGATTGATGGCATTACTCAAAGTCTCGAGTGATGTAATGTCAGTTGTTGATCATGTTATATCTACCTTAAATAACTTTTTAAAATTTGCTAAACTCTTATGTCAGTACCTAAATATCACTAAATCTAATGTACTAAATAAACAAACAAAGCATAATGTTAAACACTATATTTGTACAAAAGGCCAACCTGTATATGCACGTGCACAAGTTACATGCAAAGAAACTTGAATATGCAAAGCAAGAATTCCAGTTTATGCTTAATAATGATATTATCCATCCATCAAAATCCCAGTGGGCCAGTCCTCTCCATTCAGTAAACATAAAAAATGCAACTCTAAGACCTTGTGGAGATTATACACAGCTAAATGCCCACGCAGTCCCAGACAGGTACCCCATACTAAAGATAGAAGATTTTCATCTTAGTTTGAGTGGAAAATACATTTTCTCCAATTTAGATCTCTTAAAAGCTTATTACTAGATGCCTATTGCAGCAGAGGATAAGCCCAAAACAGCTATCATTACTCTATTTGGGTTGTTTGAGTTTAATGTCATGAGTTTTGGACTTGGAAATGCCTCCAACAGCACGGCACGTCGCTGCAACATTGCAAATGTGTCGCATTGTGACGACCTCAATGTCGCAGTAACGTTGTAGGAATGGCTTAATGTCCGCTTTTTGCGAAGTCACATTATGACATTGTTGTGAAGTCACACTGCGACATGGATGCGTAGTCGCGCTGCAACGTTGTCGTGAAATTGCACTGTGAAATTGTTGTGAATCGCACTACGACATTCATGTAACAATTCATTTCGACTTTAATATAAAGCCATAGAGTGACATGAATGCAGCATAATAAAGTGCCATGAATATAATGTCACTAAAGATGTAAGTACATGTCACGCAACTCTGTATTACTTTCTAAATGTTTAGAGCGATGAACTCCTATTTTAAAGAACAGGTAACTACAACAATGTTTTAATGATTCAGTAAAAGGTATTATACTTTTCAAGGTGTAAAAATACTTCCATAATATTCGAGATCTTTAAATAATTGAAAATATTCAATATAATTATTTGAAATTTTCTCATCTTACTAGAGGTTGTATTTCACCCTATTAAGGTTATATAACTGTAAACTAGAGTGTACAGAAAATGCAGAATATTTTATTTATCCAGTAAGACTCTTCAACTTATTAAAATCTTACCAGAATCTTCGAAATTTTTAAATTATTGAATATATTCAACATAATCATATGAAATTTTTTCAATGATTACTATTATATCTAATTATATTGAAATTATATAACTGTGATGCATTTATGATTTATTTACATTTTTATGTAAAACATAGCATATAGCTTCAAATGCAAATTAGATGAATGTATGATCCAAAAGTGATCATATGGTCATTTTCTAAGCATTTTACATTGCAAAGACATTTGAGTTTTACACCTGACCAGAAGAAGCATAACTTTGTTTTCTTTTCTTAGAATTTAATATTTAAAGACATTTATATTATTTCAAAATTTCGAAACTGTATTAAAAGTCGGAGTTCTTATAAGAACTTATTAAAAATGTTATATTTCTTAATTTAATACCTCCCCCCTTTCTTACCAAATAGAAATATTTCAAAAATTCTATTTAGTTTGCAATGTATTTTTTAATTGTTTGGCTTTGTACAATTGTGCCTTCTGCGTTTCTCTCTTCCTTAATTGCTTTTTCTTCCAGAAAATGAATATAATTATTAGATTTGACAATTAGATTAAAGAAAACCCGTTTTAGTACTACATAAAGACATGATATTTACCTATTGAATACTTTCTTGTATCACGAAATGCTATGTTTTGAATAAAAACCTTTTTGCAAATCAACATAATCTTTCAATAAAATCTTAGACTTCAAACTATCGATATGAGGCTTAATCTGGAATAAAGAACTAATAGCTGTGGGTACAAAAATATAAGTGGATCGAAAATATAGCCGTGGTAAGTAAATCGCGAAATTTATATATAGTAATATAAAACGTGCATTTGCTTTCACCATTGCTTCTTCATTGAAAAATTACAAATTTATGCTATATTTACCTTACAAGTTTAAAATAATTTTCTTACCCTGCATATCATCAATATATGTCAATAATTGTATTAAAAAATACTATTTAATTCGCTTTATCACTTATTAATTTGAATCACTTAGTTTAAATATTTCTGTATTGAATAAACATATTTTACTGCGCTCTCTCATCAGTTAAAGTTTAAAATTAGCACAATTTTACACAGTTTATAATGTAAAAGCATAACATATTTGCATGAATAAATAATTCTAATTCATGCAACAATTATTGTTACTAAGGCTCAGTTATGGAAAATCTTCAGTAGTCATTGCTGAGAATACACATTTTACTACTTACTGCATTCATAGCAATGTTTAAATACTATTTATAGAGCCTAGGGAAAACTAAATGAAATAGCTGAAAAAGGTTTAAAATATATTATACATATGTGTTTCATATAACTTATGTGTTTTTTCAAGCTAATTAAAAATACATTGTGCATGTGACTTTCGTATTGATATATGGTATGTCTCAACAAAGGACTTTTTGAGCAGTTAAGGGAATCATTAAATCCTACTATCAAAATGCTGTGTTGATCAGCACATTGTTGAAATAATTTGTTTTTTGTGTATTTATGTTTTGTTGCATTTAAAACATATATTGATAAAAGTTTTTGTGCAAATGAAACTTGTATTTCTTCATTCAAATATTAAGTAGTACAATAAAATACCTACAGTGAACACAGCTATGTGAATGAAATTAAACATATAAAATTAGTATTTTTTCCAATAAATGTAAGACAGTTTTAATTAATCAATAGCAAGATGTAAAAATATCCATTCACCTAGACAAACCATAATAAACTTAAATCCATTTCGTGTAAAAATTTTAAAAACCCTTTTAATATATTTTATGAAGCATTTTCTTAATTAATAAGAAGTTAATACTATTAATAACAAATTTTATTTATATCAACAATTAGGTAAATATATACAATAAGTTTTTCAAATGGCCATCATTGAATTTTATAATATGACTCATGTATTCACAATATATTGCTTCAATGCTTCCTTCAGCTTCCTGCAATTAAACAAAATATGTATTATTGTTATGAAATATCTAATGCTAAATTTGGAATTTTAAAACAATTTATTAAATTTAAAATTATTTTTAAATTGATAGAAAACACCAAATTTTTAAATAAGTATTAAATAGTTCTACGATCGTTTGATTTACTGTTAGAGGAAACACAGACAATTTCAAAAATAAGTATTTATAATAATTCAGTAAAAACAAATATAAACTTTAAGTTTTTAGATTCTAAGATTTCAAGACAGCTTCTGTACAAAAAGATACATAAAATTCATATACATAAGGAAATTCTAGCACCCAGAATGAATATTCAATTTGAATTTATTTTCATACTTACATTTCATTTCTTTCTTTATGTTGCTTTACATACTTCAAACAGTTAGCTGTTATAGTAGCAACTTTCTCTTCAGTTATTGCAGGGAGATGAATTCACACTATCTCTGAAAGATACATTAAATGGAAAATTTACTTATGAATTTTTAATTATAATTACTGCATTTACAAACAGAAGATCAATGAAATAAAAGGCATAAAATTTTTTCAATGCATCTATCACTGTCTTCTTAAATATATTTTATCGCTATCATCTTAAATTGTGTTAACGATTGTGAAAGCAATTAAAATATAAGAGAAATAATACACAAAAAATTATTATGAAACAATTAATTCTAAAACTGAAAAACGGAAAAAAGTTTTTGAATCAAATCTTCATTGATTCAAAAACTTTTTTCGAAAGTACCAGTTTACAAACTGTCGTTTAAAATATAACGAAGCAAGTATAATTATCTAATTTTTGCAGGTAAATTAAAATTTTAATTGCGGGCTGCAATTAAGTAGTCCCAATATGTTACTGTATTCCCACGATCACCTATGCACAGAGCTTAGTTTCCAAAAGTAAATGTGCAACAGCTTTATGAAGCTCCGACGGAACGGCAACAGAAATGAATAGCCAATAAATAATAAGGAATAATACAAAAAAATAATAAGTGATGAATAATTAAAATATAATGCATTGATGTTACTAATTTCTTTTGTCAGGCGTAGTCAGCACAAGCAAGCCCAGGAAATTTATCTTGGCAAGGAGTACAAGATTGCACTGTCGTTGGCAAGAGCCTTGAGAACCATATAGGTGACAGCACCACTTTAGCTCAGTTCCGCCCCAGTTTTGAGGGAGAGTACCCCGGAGGGCAAGTTTGAGGGTCTCCCAGTCCTATTTTCTTACCATCAGCTTCTCGAGAGAACTTTCAGCTTGCAGCATATTTTGAGTGCCCCCATGCCGCGCAGACACTTTACATTTACAAACACCCAAGCCTACTTTGAGATTCGAATCTGGGAGCTTTGGTACGGCAGTAGAGTCTGACTCGAACTCGTATCAGAGTCTTATCGAAACTTTCGATGTCTGAAAACTCCATAGCCAGCTTTAATTTTTCTATACCTTTTTCGTAATTAACTGAAAAAAAATTGATGTTTTCATTAAACTTTAAATTTCCGAAATCGGTCATAAACAATAATTTAACATAAAGCAAAATGTGTTAATTAAATAACCGTTTAATATTAGATCAAACATCTAAACGTTCTGGCAATATTTATTGAGTAAAATGATCAAAATATTTGATGTAAAAAATAAAATTAGGGTAATCACAGCTGCATTATTTTATTAAATTCTAAGAATTTTAGATACTTTACTACGATTTATTTA
>KL815167.1:0-11021 GCA_000611955.2 Stegodyphus mimosarum
TCATCTCCTTTCTTCTTGCTTAAAAGAAAGATTGCTACAAATCCATATTTGATTTTATCTTTTTCTGAACATTATCATGTATATAGATTGAACTCGTCTTTGTAACTGATAATTACTACTTGAAAATTATTCTCTTACATATTCACTATACATATTTTGGTGAATATTTATTAATGACACCCCGCGTGTTGTACTTCATTAGCTAATTATTTTATTTTTCATAGATTATACTACTATATTTTAAGGTATAATGCTACCTATTTGATTGCATTTCATTATATTTTCGAATCTAACAGCACTATCTATGTGTTATTGCATCGTGTTATAGTATATTGTGATCTAGCATATTTACTGTCACATATTTCTTTATTGCTACAATCTATATATTATTACTACACTGTATTTATGTTATTGTTGTATCATAATTATATTATTGACTAGCTGACCTGTGCGATTGATATAAATAATGTGTAATCATTATGATTTAAATTAGTTATGCATTGTTAAAACAATATGTAATAATTAAATGTCACATATTTTTAAAATCATTCTATGTAGCACATTTGTTAAACATAAACAGTTAATCAGTTTTATGTTATTAGTTTGCGTTATAAATTAGTGCTAAGAAAATTCGACTGTTATTTATTGCTCTAAAAGAAATTTGAATTTTCTTTGAATGTCAACGTTCCCATTAGCACGCATTACTTTTAAGTAATTAAATTAAAAATATGAAATAGAACTCAGACAATACATTCTACAAATTAAATCATTTTTAATTAAGTAATAAAATGATTTCAAATAAATATAATTTGTAACAAATGATGGGTATCTACAGTTTGGACAAAACCAATATTTGACTGGTGGATAAATTACAATATTTTTACAGTCTAGTTATAACAATTCAGACACAAATCAGACTGAATACAATTATCTAAATCTTCTAAACAGTCACAGCATTTCCACCCCATGCAAAAGATTACATTTTTTAATTGCTCAATTATCAGGAAAGCATCTGGTTGAAAACAATTTCGAATAGATTCAATGTTTACTATTTTATCTCTCATACTTTGCATAGGTACAATTTGTGGAGTTATAGATACTTCACTCTCTTCGATTAATTTGTCAGGAGCTGTTCGTTTGGCAACTTTTGAATCCACAAAATTTAGTTCAATTTCATTTAATAATAAATGAGAATAATTTAAATCAATCTCTCAAGTTTTTACTTATCCGTTTTGTTTTTAAATGTATTATCTCGCATATGCACAATTTAAGGTTTCTTTTTTATCTGCCGTCGGTTCAAACCAATAACAGTTTGAGTAACAATAACTAAAATTTAATTAACAAAGAAATGGCATATAAGGAAGATAAGCAGAAACTTGTAAGATCATTGAATCAAAACATCTGTGCGCAGGCACCTGCTTTATTTCAAATCGGCGTAAAATGCTTGCACCTGGACTGATTATGCGCATACTGCGAATTTGGTATAGGGAAGGAAAAGAAACTGGGCGTTGGTTGACGCATCATAATATACAATCTCCGTCCTTTCTTTTCGCATGAATTTGTAATCTCCAAAAGTAATAATGACTTCATTTTACATTTTCCTTAGTGTTATTGCGTTTAATACTCACTATTACGTCTCGTTTTTCTTCATTCAAATGTCACACAGTGTCTATTTTCTTCGAAGTAACCAGACTGCAACCAGAATTACTAGCAAATCATAATCACCAACACACTTTTCGCATGACTTGTCCTTTTTTTTGTCCCTCTTTGTAATTATTATTATTATTATCATCAACATTATTTATGTAATGTCTATCAATGACTTCGAATATATATATGTATATATTTTTTCTTTTCCACAACCAATTTTCGAATATTTTTCTCCACTTCTTTCAGAAATTTTTGAGGAAAAACAGATTATTATGATTGATTGCTCATTTTTTACCTCTAAATAACACAAAATGAGTGCAGAATCATAAATTTTTAGGTCTTAGTACTTCAAATTAGATGCCATTTAAAATTCGTTTTCAAGAGATAAATTAACTTCCTTTTATTAATATAAACAACTTTAAATTTCAAGTTATTCATCGTACATCATTATTTCTATTATAAACTTAAAAAAATAGCAATAATTAAACTGCATACTATGCATATTTATAGCAGTTGCTTTATGGTTTCAGGGCGCGACCACTGAACACAATGCTCACAATCCTTTAGAGGCTCAGAGGTGGCGCCTTGAAACCATCACTTTTCACCATGGTATTTGCTGCTTTTCAAATACGAATTGTGTTTCTACCCGGATATAGATAAGGGGCTTTGAACCCCAGAATTTTTTTAGTACTAAACAATACATGCACCTGTCCTGTGAAAAGGTCTTTCATTCCCAGAGAATTTTCTGGGAGCTCAACAGGCTTGCTTCCTATGCTAGTAAAGCGATTTTATAATTTTTTGTATGGTATAAATGGCGATAATAGTTCAAAACTTGTAATCCGTGGCATTCGTTTGTCGGAGCTTAGAGACTGTGTTCTCGTCTGTCCGCGGCTGCATTTTGCCGCTAGCTAATGGTGCGTCAGTACCAGATGAGGTGGTGAAAATACGGCGGGGGGATGGTAATTGATAATACGGCTGTTTCATGTTTAAAATTTTGATATATTTTTAATGCATTTTAACAGTTACTTTTCAGAGTATGCTAGGTGCTTAAATACAATAGACTAGCATGAAATAAAAAGTATTACTAGTTCTCTGAGACGACAAAATAGTTTTATATATTCCCAGAGTCATCAACGTTAGCAAACCATTGCTTTGTGTAATAATCAAAGTTTGAATGATTCTTGAAAGATAAAATGTATAATGTTCTAGTTTTATTTACAATGCTAGTCTAAAGGATTTGAATATTATGGAAGATTCTTGGCATTGCCAAATTTATTATGAAAAAGACAGTTTTTTCAAAATAAAATGCTTTAAGGTATGAACAAGTAAATTCAAAAAACAACTTTGCCTTTGAAACATTTGAAAAATTACTTGCGTAAAATGAATGTTCTAAATGTATTATTTAGTACTGAATCCATTAATCTATTATATGTACAGTAGCACTCATTATGAGATACAATTTTGAGGATATCGAATACTTAATGAAAAAGACACTTTATGAGAATTCTTAATGAAAAAGACACTTTATGAGAATTCTTAATGAAAAAGACAACAAGTCTCTGACAATTTCCTTAACTGCACAGTTAAAAAAAGGCCCTTTCAGGATCCCAACAGATCCGCTGCGGAAGCACCAAGGGGTCCTTTGAGGAAGAAAACCCTAGAAGACTTTTAAGCCCTGTTCACAAGATCAGATTCGACTGACAGAGAATACCTGTTCTTCCAACGTGTCCCATTCACATGGCGAACAAGCATTAACTGCTCCTCAGGACTGGAGGCAGAATTTGCCAGAATGTCCCTACCTCTCTGGGGCAGGACAAATTTGGAGATTTCCCATACAGCACTGCGAGATTGCGCGGTTCACTTAATTTTAGTAAGCAACATGGCTGACGTGCAATTGACTGCTCGGTGGACTGTCAGCGAAACAGTCGCGTCGACAGATGTCTGGGGATGTGATAAAAATAGATGGAATGTACAAGATACGGATATTTATAAACAAGTACACAAGGTTATCTGATGCTGGATATTTCAGAAATATCATTGAAATTAAAACTAAAGTTAAGGCGTTCAGACGCGCATATCGGCTTCAACGCGACAAGGGGCTCGGTACCTTTTGAATGATTTTTTTTTATTTAAGAACTTTCATCTACTTTTTATGAATATTATTAAGAGTTTTTTGCAGGACAAAATTATTTTAATTTTTAACAAAGAAATAATTTTTTAATTAATTGAATAAATTTTTAATAAAAATTTAACAATTAAAATGTCTTTCTTCTCCTAAAATTTTCAGTGTTCCCCTCAGATTTTTTTATTGTATTTATTATTCTTAATAACTTCAAGGATTGATTTTGCAATTAATGCATTAGTTTCTGAGAAAAATGAGTAAAAACACATTTTCATGTAAAATATTTAATACAAATATGATCTCCGTCACATTTTCAATTCAAATAATTTTTCTTTTCAGTATTTTGCAAAACACATCCTTGTTTCTATAAAGTATATAATTTTAAATAAGCAATAAAAATATCAAATAATTTAGTCCATACCTGTATATGCTTAGGACTTAAAGGATTTATAGAAAAAATTAAAACTGACAAAACGCAGTTTAAAGAATACAAACTGTCTAAATAGTCATTAAATCATTTCAAACTTCGTAAAAATTTTATTACTGAATTTCAGTACATAAATATATGTAAATAAAACCTAGTGCTATTTATACATTTGGTTAATACAAATATAAATTACAAGCCTTTATTTAAAACCTTATTTGGCCAGAAAGATTGCAAAAAAATCATAAAACGCAAGTAGAATTTTTCTTTATCTGCTTTTGTTTTGTGAAACACGTTCAAAACAATTTTAATACATGAATTAATTATAATAATATAGTTGCATGCGTACAGGTTTGTAATAGATTGATAATAGTTCGTAAATGATTGTTATTGCACACAGGGCCGATAATAGTTTCATTAAATTTATTTTATCAACCTAAACACTTCAAAGTTCTGGAATTTCCCACAGAAATACTCGTACAAGTGTTTAGAATATCACAAAGTGTACTCAGTAGTTACGCTTCAAATTACTAAGAACGTTAAACACAACGCAGTGAAAAGCCCATCTTACGGAAAAGCTAACTCGGAAATACCTCCGATCTCACACTGAACTAACACCTCGAAAACAATAACAAATTATATAGTGTAAATAATATCATGAAAATAGTGTGTCGTAAAAATTCATCCATTTAATTTATGAATTTCATTTATAATTTTTATAAATGCGAAAAGTTTGTTTTATAACCTGTAAAAATTTGGGAAGTTTGTAACCGATATATTTTTAGATATGAAATTTTAAAATCAGTAGGTGTCAAAAAGTCTAAACATACGAGCGATTTTTAAAAATTCGCCCAAAACAAAACAAAACAAAGAAAACAAATTACGTTAAAATTTTTACTTAATTTTTTTTCCACTGTGTCTTATGGTACAAAGAGTAATGTTCTGATATTCTCAGTTTAATTAACGCAAATATTTAAAAAAAATCGTTTCAACTTTAAAGAAGAAACCTCTAAAAACCTCTAAAAATCAAAATCGTGACTCAAAAGCAAAAACATCCAAAAGCAGTATGTGTGCAAAGTTTGGATTCGATTCTTATCGAGAAACAATTTAAAAATCGATACCATCTTTTAATCATAGTGACAAGCACCAAGAGTGAGCTAAAGCCTATAAAAAAGGCCTATAAAATAATAAAAATTATAATGCACGAATTTTTCAGGAACCATTACGAACGTTCCGGTACCAATTGCGAAAGTACCGATTACGAACAACACTAAACAACGTTAAAAATGTGTAAACAGTAGTAGAAATCAAACAATTCTCACATTGGCGTATGTGTAAAGAGAAGGAAGACAGCGGTCTTCTGAACAAGTCCTAAATATAAAACTTCGTCCTGTCTACTTTTTCTTCTCTTGCTAACGGCAGCTGTGCGAAGGAGCGTTGCATGTGAACGGGGATTTAAAGGAAAGTTGAGTTTCAAAGGGATATTACACCAAGGGAAAACTATGCAAAATCGCATGCAGCTGGCCCTGCTGGCATGATTGATTACAGGTTGAACTACCAGAGTCCAACAATTTTACCTCTTACCATTGCTCGGCCTCAAAATGATCAAACATTGTTTCTGTGCACTCAATTCAGACATCATCTGTCAGCAAAAACAGTTAAATATTAAAAGATTATGCAAGAAAATTTGAAGAGTAAAAATGTAGAGCTTTAAACGTTCACAAATTTGAGTTAAAATTGCCCTAATTTTTACTGTTTTTATAGGTGCATTCAGTTTTAAGTGACATACCATAGTTTAATTTTTATAGTTTCATATTAACAAACTGCTATTAAAAAAATTTCATATATAGAAGTTTAAACAGTAATGTAAGTAGCTTTATATAAAGATGTGGATATATTGCTCTATATGAATTGATTTGCTATATTACTTGACAAATTGGATATACTGAGTATTTCATATATAGAAGTTTAAACAGTAATGTAAGTAGCTTTATATAAAGACGTGGATATATTGCTCTATATGAATTGATTTGCTATATTACTTGACAAATTGGATATACTGAGTTTTATATAGTGCAAGTGCCAAAGCAAATATTAATATGACCTTCTGAACTTTAGAAGAATTTATTTATCAAATATTTCTTAAGAGAAGATGTTTATTACTCCAGAAAAGTGTTTAGGATATATTCCATATAGATGCACCATTTTGCCAACAAATTTGTTTAAGCCAAAATTCGAATTTTAAATTAGAAATATTCGATATAAGATTTAAGTAAAGACAAACTTAAAAACATCATTAAAATCTAATTACCCAGTTTCTGCAATTTTTATTTAATTGTTAATTTATAAATGTTACTATTTAGAAAGTTAATTTTATTTTTCTCTATGAAATGAAAATTATCACTATCAGAAATATTAAAACAAACATGATTCAGTCTAAAGACGAGCATTAAAAAATAGAGAATTTCTATAGTATATGCAAGCAAAAAATATTTTTTAAAAAAAGTAGGCACTTAAAGGCACCATAAAATTAAATAAATACATTTCCTAATAAAAAAAAGAGAGAGAGAAATTTTATGTGAAAGATTGTTAGTTTAGACAGACTTGAAATTGCAGTAAACATCTCGAATTTACGGGGCACATGCAATCACAGCGCCATCTAGCGGAATGTCACAATTTGATTACCGAAAATAGCACTGATAATTCCACTATATCTTCTAGCACACTTTAGAGGTATCATCCCCTTTTGACATTAATTGCCAAATATGCGTTTAATTCTACAAAATTCGAGTTTTTTCTTTGGTAGTTTTAGTTTTTTTCACACTTGAAGAGGAATTATTTTCCTCATAAAAGAAGAAAACTAACTATGATATTTTGTAAAAGTTTTTTTAAAACTGGTTAAATATTGAGTATTAAATATTGAGTTTCTGTTGGAAACATAATTTGATTGTTCTATAAAATGGTACACATTTTCCCACTATTTATACTTAATTATATTACCCAATTTATTTATGGCGTTCTTGCACATAAAATATAAATGGAAATATCAGTTTAAATAAAAGAAACTAAGGGAAAAATAAACTTATGTGTAAATTTATACACTAGTACATATTAACACCAGCAGTCTGTGGAACCTGAAATACGAAGCTTAATGACTATCTACTTCATTTTTTATCAGCACTAAGGTGAGCGTTGATTTTATGTATATATAATTATACTGTTCATTAACTGATTATGCATAATCAAGGTTGCTGCATAATAATAGCTGAGCAACTGATTACGCATAGTAAAAAAAGGACTTGCCGCCCAGTGCAAACTGCACGGCTTCTAAATCCTGCTTCCAATTCCTATATTAGTTATAAACATTTTGCTGCCTTGTGCGGCCACAATAGTTGCAACAATCCAGACTGTGCATAAACAAAGTAAAACTGAATTATGACTTGCCAATATAAGTTGTTTATAAGTCTTACAGAAAATATTTTGGAGATGGATTAAAATCTAATGAATTTAAAATTTTTATTGCACGTATTTTATTATTTAGTATGCTGTACAATATGTACTAATATTCAATTACTATAGTTCTATAATAGCCATATGTAGAAATTGCAGGATTCGAAGTCCATTGGTCGTATCTGCGAATTTTTTGTCCCTATTAAATATGTGAAACCAATAATCATACAAATTATTTAAAATTAAAGCACATACCCTTGATTTTTATATCAAAAACAAAACTTAAGCTGTATTTTAAACTCATGGTATATATTATTATGTGAAAATTACAAATTTCTTACTTTTAAAGCATATAACGTCGAATGTCTGGCTGCTTATAATGTTTTTGCCATAGTTTTAAATATTCACTGAGCATCAAATGAAGCTTCATAACACCTTGCATGGAAATGGATAAACATTTCTTGGCATATCACATGAAATTCTGTAATTTTTCATCAAAAATTTCCATGTAACTCTCTTACTCTTTGTAGCGTGTGCATTTTCTTGCTCTTCCTTCTCCTGATCATTAAAGAACTTGAACTATCACAGAATAATTACACACGCACTACAGAGCAATTATAGAACCTGAACAGTGGAATTTTATACTTGAACAAAATATTATGTCTAACTATAAAATTAAAGATAAATTACTAGCACAAAAAACGAAGCATCTTAAACAACTTACATTGAAATAAGTACCTGATAAAGGAAACAAATTTGAGTTTTTTTTAATTAAAAAAATTATGTGTTAATTTTTGATTCCCTTAAAGTTATAAATGATTCATTATTTTATAACGAATTTTTCATATTTTTAATTTTATAATATCTACATGTCGTCTTACTCGATGTAAACTGATGATTTAAATTCGAAATTGCCAAAGTTCCAAGAAGTCTGGATCTCGAATTTTGCATACCTCATTTGTTCAGTGGGTAGTTACTTTTATTAGTTCTTGGAACACTTACCTTTTTGTTGTCTACGGTACAACGAAACTCCACTGTAACAAATTTAAAGGGATAAGGAGTTTGGTTCAATATGTCAGATGGTTTCCAGTATCGATCCCATACGAAAAATAAAATTATCTCACAAAAAACTGTAATAATTGACTGATAAATCGCACCCTCCTCCCCCCGAAAAAAAATGAAACTGCTTATCATTATGAAATGTACCAAAAGGAGTAAATAATAACTTTGATTTTCATTGTATGAAAAGTTAAATGCAATTATTATTATGTGAAGTTATCAAATTTGATTTTCTTTCTTTTTTCAATTTTACCATATGTTTCGCTCAACAGTCTAGCACAAAAGAGTTGGTTATTTTGTCATGTGTATATGTATATTGCTGTGCGTTTTTATAGATATGAATGTTTGTTGTGTGGAGTTTCTTCTATGGACTTTAGTTACAGAATCATTTGTGCTTTTATGTCGAAAATATTCTTTTGGGTAATACAAAAACTTACTTAAGTATGTTTTCTTACTCTTTTTATAGTGCGTATCTTCAAGAACGAAATATGAATAATACTCATGTTCATAAATCTTTGACTAAAGTCTTGGGTGTCAGCTCCCCTATTAGTTTAGACATGCCTACAGCTGAAGACCTCCAGAAGACCAAAGAATTAAAAGAGGTACTGAAGCAGTACGACCTTTTCGAATCACGTGAAGAATTTGCTTGCAGGTAATGTATAATGGAGTTTATTCAAACTTATGCGCCTGATATCAAGAACATAATTAAGTTTTCCTTAGTTTTCATAATTTTATCTAGAAATAATTTTGTTATTTGAAAATTTTTTATAGATTGGAAGTTTTGAGTAAACTGAACAACTTGGTGAAAGAATGGATCCAAGCCACGAGTTTAAAAAAAGTATGTAAAGCAATTTTAAGAATTCCTTTTATTATTTCTAGAAGGGAATATTGTAATAATGTAATGTTAATTTATTTTCAGGATATTCCTCCAGATATAGCCAAAACAGTCAATGGAAAATTATACACGTTTGGCTCTTACAGATTAGGTGTTCATACAAAAGGTATATATTTAAATTTTCATTCTTTAAAGTGAAAAAGTAAAAGCTTAAAGCGCACCATAATTATGATTTTAATACAGGTGTCCTTTGATATGTGAGAGTTTAAACTTCTGCACATTTTGAAAACAGGAGATCAGACTGGAAAATGTATTTTGTTGTTTATAATACAGTTATTTTTTGCTGTAATTTTTATTTATATATTGATTATATTTAAGTAGTAAATGTGGTCATTATGAGTGTTTTGCTAACTATAACATGTTAACATTTGCTTGTGTGAGTTAATTGCTGTGGAACTTAACTTATCAAAGGAAAAGTATAAACTCATTAGGAATTTCAGGATTGTTTTTCTAATGGCTAGTATAAGTATTCCACGTTCAATTTTGAATGCAAGCAAACAAAATTTATATTTCTATAGAATTCAATATGGTAAATGTATCAGCTGCTTTTTCATACATGTGTATAAAAATAAATATCTTAACGCAAATACATTGTATCATATCATATTTTGATAAATATATTTGTCATATATTTGAGATTATTTAGTATTTTCTATGCCTGCACAGGGTAAAGGTAACGGACCTCTTTTGAAGGGCGTTTTTTAAAATGTTCGCTATATTTTTGAATTTATGCGATTTTTTAATGAGTTGTACTCAAATATAATTACTGCAAAAGTGATAACAAATCATTATTTAGAGAAATTTATGCAAAAAACTGAAAATTTTAGGTCAGAATTAATAAAAACATCAACCATCACTGACAAGAAAATATTGATGATAAAAATTTATGTTTGACTTTATTTTATATATACTACCTAGAAGCATACATTCAGCTACAATAATTTGAAAATATTGATTCACTAGCAATATATGGCCAAATGTGTCAGTCAACACTAAAAAAAATTTTAAATACGCATGCTATTGAAGGAAAAATGCTGTAATTTAAATTCCATGGCTTTACGTTTTTAATTTTTGTCTATATTATGTATAATAATGTATAAAACATGTGTGCAAAATTTCAAATGATTCTTTGATGAACTTTTGGAGTTATCATAGTTCTCAAGAACATAAATCATAAAAAAAGGATTAATCAAAAATCACATTTAAAGTTTTCAGATTACTGTTGCATGACAATATACATAAATACTCATTAAAAGAGTTCCTGCCTCATACATCGGCCCTTCAATTTTTTTCAAAACAATAATTTTTTTCTTTTTCCGAAGGGCTTTTAGTTTTTTCCTATGAATTTTGGTGAAGCATGATGAATGCTTTCGAGAATCGTTAATTTCTTGTTACATCTAAATCCTTATACCCTTGGACTG
>KK115527.1:0-67714 GCA_000611955.2 Stegodyphus mimosarum
TATTTTCCGGGGACATTTTTTCCGTTCCTTATTTTCCGGGTGACATTTTTTCCTACAACCTTAATCGACATCACATTTTAGCTGACAACGCACGCATGTAGACAAAGAAACATGCGACAGAGTTTTAGTAAAATTTGTCAATTTTCCTACACGTTAATGTTCTGCCCCGCGTTAACAGTTGGCACAACATAGGTTGCAAAAACATTTTACTTAATAACTGTAGTTTTAAATCAAATTTTATAATTGTGATACTGATGCTGCTTCCTATGTCGACAGATTTCAGTCCCATGAAGAATTAGGGGATGAAATGGAACCTTTCTTTCAAGCTCTTGAATCACTGCTACATTCTGTGAAGAATTTGCAATGTACACTTAAAATACTACTATATCAGTTCAAACATCTCCTTGAATCATCGTTAAGGATTATAACTGTGTTACTCGAGTAGAAGCAGGACTAGCACACTACTAGATGCATATTGCTGTAACAATTCAGTGGATAATGTTTCTCACTGGAGGAATATTGTTGAGTTTTGGCCAAAAAATAAGTGAATTGAGTTAAGAATCTACTGACTGACAGTTAGTGATCTTTCTCAATTGGTGTATTATTTTCTGATTTAACTGGTGACTACAGACGGCATGCATAGAATCAGTCTTTTGGAGATTATTACGATATCTTCGACAGCATATCTTCATAGGGCGCATGGTATGCACCATGCGCCACAAATTTACTAATTACCGTTCCTGAAGACTCTTCGTTATCTGAAATATTCGTAAACTGAAATAATTTACGTCGTAGGGGTTAATGTAAAATTAATTAATTCGTTCCTGGATCCTAAATGTTTAGAAATACTTAAAAAAGAATACTTTGAATGTAACTTTGTAATGCAGAATTAATGGAGCTTAATTTATAACAATTTATAATAATCTCTTAATTTATAAGATAATAATAGAGCTTATTAAATCTGGCACATGCACAATATTAACATATACACAATATTTTAACACTTGATACCAAACATGTAAATCAGAAAAATCAGAAAATTTGAATTAAATTTGTAAAATGTATGAAGTTAGTGGTTCTGGAGGCCCCAGAAAGGTCATTTACTGGCCGGCTCAGAGGTCCGGCAAGTCTTAGAACAGAGCGGCTCTAGTAGCCCGGGGGGTAGCGCCCTGGGTTCGCTAGGTAATGACCCTTTGCGACGGGCAGCCCGAGCGACTGGCAGATAGTAAACAGACGACCGGCGTCGCAGTAAGGCGATTGGTGCCAATATTCTCGAAGGTGTGGGGAAGGGGGTTGAACCCCCGGAACTGTTTTAAGGGTTTGTTGGCCATGCAGTGCCGACCTTTATGGAACGGCGGAATAGATAGTCTGCATAAATCTTTTCTCTAGGGCGGAGAGCCTTCGGGTGCTTTTCTATAATCAAGTAAAGGAAGAAAAACATCCCTGGAGACATTTTCTACACTGCATTTTGGAGTACCATTTGTAGTCGACTTACTTGTTTCGCATCTCTATACGTCTTTCGTCGTCCAAAACATTTTTGTTTGGAAAATTTGTTAGTGAACCGATTTGCTTGTAATCCAAGGTTACACTGTACTAAACTTGATTTATAAGAATAAACGAATGAAGGGTTCCTTAATGAGGTAACTGGATTAAATATCTCCTAAAAAGCATCTGGTTCCAGTTTAAAACAGTTCTCAAGATGAGCTCTCATTCTATGACAGTTTTGGTTAAAGGACACCAGGTTGGCCGCAAGATATTATTATTAAATTATACGAAATTTAATTTTCCTCCTGGCCTCTTAGGAAGAAGCGCCAATGAGAAATATGTCTTTTTTGAACGAACTGGTCAAAAAGTATACCCATCCTTATAAGACTAAAATTTTCCAAAATATTACTAATTAATTTTTTTTTCGGATCGTATAAATATGTTGTTAAAGGCTGTTAAGTTTCCGAATGCAAAATTTAAAAGATACCTTTTACACTGGAACATTCATTTAAAAGCACTGGCTTCAAATTTCCAGTTAGACTAAAACTGAAATTTGGTACTTGATGAAATTCACTTTTATGTGATCCGTAACTCTATGATTCTAAAGGTTTCTCCCTCCATAAAATGAAAGTATTTAAATCGTATAAATTTGATAATTTTTCGAATTTAATTTTGCATATGACGGATTGATTTTTTTTCCAGCAAGGTCATTATTAGGATAAAGAATAAATTAACAGCTGGAACTTCCAATTAGTCGATATAAAAACTGAAACTTTGTTTACTTTTGCTAAAAAGAAGACTTTGATATGAAATATTGCCTTTTGAGTTTTCCTTATTTGAATCACTTCTTAAACTGGATTTATGAATCTATGACCAAGTGCTCAAGAGACATTTAGTCAAGTAATCCGCTTGCAACATTATACAGTATCCTTCATTACCATTTTTGCATTTTTGCTCCACGGTACACTTAGGATAATACACATATAACGAGCCCCGTGTTAGTATCATAAAGAAAATTTTGCATTAATTTATATTTACATTGTTATTAAAATAAGCTTCTTATTCTCTGCAAAGTTTATAATGATCATATGTAAAAGAACTTTTAAACAAATAAGAGTGAAATTTTAATGAGATACAGCGCTTGAAACTACTCGAATTTCCTGATCTGAAAATTTTAAAGCTATGAGGTTCAACTCTTTAAATCTAAAGTTCTAGCTTCGAACCCCACGATCACTTTACAAGCGAATAATCGCTTAAGTGTGTGAACAGAATACGTGAGATTTAAGGAGGGTTTAAAACACTTTATTACTCATTATATTTACAATCAGTTCCGATTTGGAACTTTACATAAAGCAGCCACTCGGGCTTGAACTTAAATACTAATAATTTGAACTAAAACTAGCTTAACTAAAGCTCTTAAAAAATATAGCCGAAGCTATCAGAATTGAACTAGTTGGCTCCTAAGTATTAATTAAATCGGTGAAGCCTAGCAAGGGCCTAAGACATGGCCGAGCGTAATAATAGCTAAGAGAGATGTAGCCAGAAGGCAAACGCGCGCTAATCAGGAAATCAGACTCTCTCTCTTGAAGTTAAGTCACGCATTAACTAGTACTTATTCTCATTTGCATTATCTACATTTCTGAAATTACATTCTGGCAGGAAATTGTAAGCTGAAATTAGAATAAGATAGGAAAGATACAAAACTTAAAATAACTGTTAGAAAACGTATAATAAACCTTACATCTTTCCCCACCAGAATTTAACTACTCGCAAATAAAGGTCTTAAACGACCTTATTTAAGAGTTTAAAATTCTATACTAGAAGTCCTTAATATCAAAATTTAAACTTCTAGAAATTCTTTTTTTTAATGACTTTCGTCATTAAATTTCTGATGAGGGCCAACTTTACAACAATTTCTAAAGCTATACTAACTAAGGAAAATATAACAGATTTACAATTTGAATTTGATTACAGACATCTACTTCATCTTTATTTTTCGTCAGACATCAGTCTTGTCCTTCCAACTAATCCGGAAAGAAAAAGTACTAGTAACGTCTTTCATACAATTTCCATTTTTGTTACCAATGCTCTTTGTTGAAATTATTTTGGCCCTCAATCGCTTTCATTCACACGAACTAAATTGTTCTTCTCCCATGCTCTCCAGAAATTGTTCTGAGTGAGACGAGGTTTTTACTGTTGTTTATCGCGACGACCAGCTACCACTATCCAATCGCTATGATTTGTTATAAACTCGACTTTCTAGACCTTAGAAAACTCCTTAACCACCAAACTAGACCTAATGTCCTAAAATAGAGCTTAAATTTAAAATTCTTAAGTGAAGCCTGGAGAGCCTAACTTTAAGCACATTCAATCTATACTTTCATACCATTCATCTTTTACATAAAGATATTTGCATTCATACTTGATCAAAACACATTCGTTTAACTTTTATAAAAGTTTAAAAGTTAACATTAACATTTCAAATTCAATAGAACATTTTAACACGTAATGCTTTAAAATTCATTTTACATCATTCGTTATAGTTGCTATGCCAAATTCACAATGCTTGGCTACAATGTTTAAATTAACACAATTGAAGTCTTTCGACAAAACAATTCAGAAATTAGCTTCTCGGAACTTGAGAATTCTAAAAGTATTTACAGAATAAATTTTTCGCCACTTGCGAATTTAAATTCTATTTAACAGATAGTTACAATTACATTCTCGCAAACTTGCGAATTCAAATTCTCTTTTTGAACAGTGTTTAGCAACTTTAAACACATGACATAAATCGAACTTTCAATACAAACTAGAAAACAAGGAAATTTTCACTTATCTTTTTTGGCTTCTATACTCCTGTATCCTCCTTGCGCAGAATTCTTGAAATGTTGGCGATGCTAAACTTTGGACTCTCACACGTCTCGGGCGGCTGGTATTCTACTCCGGACCTTCTTTTCTTTTAATTCCTCGGTCGTTGAGACGGGACGCTTTTCTAATGGGCTGTGGATTTTGGAATTCCAATTTTTTCTTTGTCCTGTACATTGCCGACCTTGCTTCTGGATCTCTGAAGAGTCTCTTGCTCTTTCTTGGTTCCTGGGAATGAACAGACCTCATTTCGTCGGGTTGCTTTCTCTTGATTCTTGCTTCTGGTTCGCATATTCTTCTGGCATCTTTTTGCGGCATCCGTTCGGTAGTTCGCATTTTCGCTTTTGTTTCAAGAGCCTTTTTCGTTGTCTTTTAGGCTCTGACTCTTGTTGAAGGGGAACTTTCATGTCTTTAGTACTCCTCGTTCTGGCGGAGTTTTGCTCTTGTTGAAAGGGAACTTTCATGTCTTTAGTACTCCTCGTTCTGGCGGAGTTTTGCTCTTGTTGCAGTTGTCTTCGTTTCGCTATGAGTTCTTCAGTGTTAGCTGCCCTTCTTTTCGTTGTTGAGGGATCCTTGTTTGGTGATGCTGAAGTTGCAACTCTTGGTGCTATTTCAGGAGCCTGCAACGATTCCTTTAAAACTGGAAAATCCGTACGACTATAATACGGCTTGATTTGATCGATGTTCGCGATAGATTGTTGACCGTTTTCTGCTTTTAAGTAAACCGTTGAAAATTTTATCTTCTCTATGATAAAAGGGCCCTCAAACCTAGGTTCAAATTTGGCTAACCTATTTTCGGGTGCCGATGAAAGGGAATGCTTTAGTTTTAGGACTTTTTGTCCTGTGGTATATTTTACTTCACGTCTGTTTTTGTTGTAGTATAACTGTTGTTTTGACCATGCCGCATCTGAATTTTTGATGGCATCATTTATAATTTTTTGAATGTCATTCAATTTAAATTCTTCCTGTCTTTGTTAAACGAAAAGTAGCTTATCCAGAGGCGTTAGAATTTTTCTTCCTAAGAATAGCTCTGCGGGGTTTTTTTTTAGTTGCATCGTGCTTTGCTGTTCTTAAGGCAAATCCTAATTCATTGACGCAGCTGTCCCAACGGTCATGATAATTCTTCACACATCCCCGAATAATTTTAACTATATTTTTATTTACGCATTTCTCAATATTTGAGTGCGGTCTATAAGGTACCATTTTTAGATGGCGTATGCCAAGGCCCGTGCAAAAGTTTTCAAATAAATTACTTACAAATTGTCTACCATTTTCTGATATTACTTTTACTGGGGCCCCGTATTTTAAAATATATTTATTTAGAAATGAATCTGCTACTATTTTTGCTGAAGCCCGTTTAAGGGGAATTATTTCTACCCACTTTGAGAAATGGTCCACGATGCTTAACAAGTATCTTTTTTTATTAATGTTTGTTCTGGGGTAGAGACCAAGCAAATCAATGCCAACCAATTCTTTTGGGAAAGTAGTTTTTATGCTATTTAAGTACCCGGCCGGGTTGTAATCAACGTCGTTAATTAAGTGACACAAGTGACATGACCTGACATACGCCGTCACAACTTTGTATAACTGCGGAAAATATACCGCTTCGCGAACTCTTTGTAGGGTTTTCCTCATACCCAAATGGGCTCCTAATTTCGAGTCATGCAGCTCCTCTAATATACTTAAGTGTAGACTCGTTGGGACTAGCTGCCGCAATTCTTGATTATCGTTGGTAGTTTTCGTATAAAATAATAATTCATCTATAATTTCATAATGAGCTGCCCTATTGCTAATAGCCGTTAAGTCTACATGGTCAAAATTTTCTTGATCTTCCAGATACGCATAAATATCTTTAAATTCTGGGTCCGTCTTTAACTCGGCAATTATTGTTTCCCGTGATTCAATTATTTTTGCAGCTAGCATCATACATTTAATTGCATTTCCGTCTTCATCGATTTTAATCCGTGACAGGGCGTCTGCAACTACATTTTCTTTCCCCGTCGTGTATTTTATGATTAAGTTAAATTATTGCAGTTTTAGTGTCCAACGTATGAGCCGAGGGAGAAAGATTTTTTCCGGAGTATAGGCGGCTAACTGCCGCGTGATCTGAATACACAGTTATTGGGGCACTCTCAAAGAACACCTGAAATTTTTGCACCGCTAGTAGAACTCCGAGAGTTTCTCGTTCTGTTGCCGTGTAATTTCGCTGAGTTTGGTTAAGCGTTTTGCTAAAGAAAGCTATTGGCTTCCCGTTTTGGGAAAGAACTGTGCCAACTGCGTAGTCTGAAGCGTCTGCTGATATTTCCAAATTTTGATCTCCTTCCGGGAATTTAAGAACAGGGGCGTTAATTAAGGCGTGTTTCTATTCTTCAAACGCCGTATTCGCTTCCGCTGTCCATGTGAACCTAGTCTTTTTTCGTTTAAGCACCAACAAAGGTTCAACTATTTTAGCAAAATCTTTAATGAATACTCTATAATATGAATACATTCCCAAGAAGGACGATAACGTTTTAGCCGTATTTGGCGGAGGATAACTTTTGATCGCTAAAATTTTTGAATCGTCAGTTTCTATACCATTTTTCGAGATTTTGTAGCCGAGGTACCTGAATTCCTTGGCGGCAAACTTGCACTTTTTAGGATTAACTTTTAGACCCGCTTAATGAAATAAGGTGAACAGTTCCTCCAAATGTTTAATGTGTTCCTCTAAGGTTTCGCTTGTTACAATAATATCATCGAGATAAATGACAGTACTTTTTCTCAAGACTGGCCTTAACACAATATCCATAACTTTTTGAAACGTAGCCGGAGCTCCGCTTAAGCCAAACGGCATTCTCAAAAAGGCATAAACGTCTGACTTTGTGACAAACGCCGTTTTTTCTACATCCTCGGGTTTTACTGCAATTTGAAAATAGCCTGACGTCAGGTCTAAGGTTGTCATATATTTAGTTGAACGAATTTTTCTTATGATTTCATCTATTATCGGGAGGGGATATGTGGGGTATTTCGTTATGCTATTTAATTTTCGATAGTCAATGGCGAATCTCCATGCGTTCAGATCTGCGGCTGGCAGTCCATTCTTCTTTCTACACTACAGGGCTAGCATAGGGGCTGGTACTTGGCGTAATTATTTTGTCCTCGAGCATTTTCTTAATGTGTTGCACGAGAATGTCTTCCTTCACCCGATCGTAGCGGTATGGCTTCGACCAAACTGGGGGCTCATTACCCGTATCTATGCTATGCGAGACAATTTGGCAGAAGCCAGGTTTATCGTCAAATAATTGTGAAAAGGTTCTTACCAACTCTTGGATTTTTGCTTTTTCTCTTTCTTCGAGGTGACTTAGATTCACTTCCGGGACTGCAACTTTTTCTTCTTGAATTTTGTCCATCTTGACCTGTAAGGTAGAATCTTTAAAATTAATATTTGCGCTAGATGCGCGCAAGAAATCAACCCCAATATGACTGCGGATAGCAGATTTTTTACCACGAGAAAATTTATTTTCTGTTTCTCATTTTTTATTTGAACATGCAGCTCCACCTTTCCCAACTAGACGCATTGATTCCCTTGGGCAGCAATCACACGTTCCCCTCTTGTTTTGAACAGTCTATATCGAAGAAAATGTTTTTTAAAAAATTCCTGCGACAGGAAGCTGCATTGAGCCCCTGTATCTAGTAAGGCGGTCGTCGGGATGTCGTTTAGTAGTATTTGGATTTCGGGCAAGGCCAAATTTTGTACGATTACCGTATTCAGCTTGATTTCTGAGGGATTTACCTTCTCACACGGTGACGTCACCCTCTTCCTTGTCACCGTGATTAGTTTAAATCCTTTCTTTCGCCACCTCTGTCCAACTGCTTTTTATTTCGCCATGCTTTGTTCTGCCTGGCTTTCCTTGTATCCGGCTTCCCTACCTTTCCCTCTTGCTGGAACTCTGCTGAGCCTGAGGTTTCGTTTGATTGTGAAACCTTGAATACTGCATCGAATTCTTCGCCCGCGCGTTTTCCGCCGTTCGCCTACTCTGAAATTTAACAGCTAATTCAAATAAGTCTTGCAGCGTTTACGGGTTTCTAACTTCCAGAAAGTTCTGTATTGACGGAAGCAACCTCGGCAAAATTATTTCGATGATTTCATTGTCGGGCCTTTTCCCATATAATAATTTGACAATATGAATTTTCCTTAAGATAAAATCCGTTAAGTCGTCCCCATTACTTTGGTATTTACTATATAGTTCTGATTCGAGTTTCGCGCGGTCTTTAATGACGGGGAATGCTTTCAATAGCGAATATTTAAAATTCTCCCAAGTATAAGTTTCGGATTCTGGATCCCCCAACAAATATTTACTTATATTCTTGTACCAGCTGAGGGCTTGACCTTTTAAATTCGTAGTCGCGATGATTATTCTCTGTGGCTGGTTCACAGGATATAACGTGAAATGTAAATCCAGCTGTCATTGTGGATCCTTTACCGTCGAATGATGCTGCTGGCTTCATTGCCGCTCTCATAATTTCTAAGATGAATCCAAATCCCTCCATCGGGGTAGGCTGTGCTTGAGGGAATTGAAAGGTTGGAGGGGTCAACGAAAACTCTTCCGTACCTAACGGCATTGTTCGTTAAGAACACTTTCGGCCACCAGATATGAGGTTCAACTCTTTAAAGTTCTAGCTTCGAACCCCACGAACACTTTACAAGCGAATAATCGCTTAAATGTGTGAACAGAATACGTGAGACTTAAGGAGGGTTTAAAATCCTTTATTACTCAGTATATTTACAATCAGTTCTGACTTGGAACTTCACATAAAGCCGCCACTCGGGCTTGAACTTAAATACTAATAATTTGAAGTAAAACTAGCTTAACTAAAGCTCTTAAAAAATATAGCCGAAGCTATCAGAATCTAACTAGTTGGCCCCTAAGTATTAATTAAATCGGCGAAGCCTAGCAAGGTCCTAAGATATGGCCAAGAGTAATAATAGCTAAGAGAGATGTAGCCAGAAGGCAAACGCGCGCTAGTCAGGAAATCAGACTCTCTCTCTTGAAGTCGATAAAGTCACGACTTAAATAGTACTCATTCTCATATCCATTATCTGCGTTTCTGAAATTACATTCTGGCAGGAAATTGTAAGCTGAAATTAGAATAAGATAAGCAAGATACAAAACTTAAAATAAATGTTAGAAAACGTATAACAAACCTTACAAAGCTACTATTTTACACTTTTGATGAATAATATGTGGGTAGTCACAAATGACACAAAATTGTCTTCTGTAGCATTTATAAGCAATGAGAGTCTAACGATGAGTTGCTTCGCAGCAAGTATCTCAAAATAATGATGAAATTTTTTCTCAAGAAGGTCCTAATGATTCCCTATTTTAATGCCATTCCCTAGGGATGCACCCATGCTTTTGTTATGGTTGATAAACACTGATAAGTGTTATAAGCTGTTAAGCAATTTGATTCACTTATTTTAAATTTGCTTATAATTAAGGCTTTTCATAGACATTCACACTGCACTGATAAGCTTATCGCACAAAATACGTTTTAGATTATTGTTTTTATACGTTCACAGATTTATAATGTATGCGATTTCAGTTCTTTTAATATTCCTTTACTGCGAATACATACTTTTAAAACGAGGTATATGCAAGATTAGGTATTAGTACAGCCGGTCAAAGGTTCTAGTATTTAGCGTCGTTGACTGCCGTGACGAAGGGCTTGTGTTCGAATCCCGGAGAAGGCGTGGATGTTTGTAAATGTACAGTGTCCGTGCGGCACTCTAAATATTGCGGCCAGCCAAAAGTCTTCTCGTGTGGTTTGGTGGAAGGGGAGAGCGGTGGGAGACATTCAAACCCCTTCCCGGGGTGCTCTCCAGCAAAATTGGGGGTCGTAACTGACCCAAATCGCACTGTCACCTGTTAGGTGCTCAAGGCTGTTGTCAACGACAGGCATAATCTAGAGCTCCTTGCCATGAGGAATTTTGTGGGCTTGGGCTGGCTACATCAGACAAATGAGCATGAGCAACAACAATAACAGGTATTATTATTTCATTTTGATGATAACGTAATTCAGACATTTTGATTTTTTTAGCTTCTAAGGACATCTTGTTAGCTACATATGAGAAAGGGATAAACTGAAGAGGAAAGCTCCTCCCATTTTTTGGTCTCAACAAAGGCATTACTTGATTCTGTGGCTTGGCGGAGAAGCCTTCATACACATGCCTCTTTAAGACAGGGCACAGTTATTCCTCTTGACATGGTTCTAACTGGAGCATTAATCGAAACAGTGATTTTAGATAATTCTCCAGTTATTTATAAATGAATGAACTTATTAACGATATAGTACGGATCTGAAAATCTCTCTTTCGTCCTGAGGCAAATGTTAAAACATTTTTGCCATCTAGAGGGCTCTCTTCTAATAGGAAAATTTTAACTTATTCTGCAAAACCTATGAAGTTTTGAACTGATAAAAAACAAAATGTCCTCTTTCTCCTTCCATTGCATAAGCATCAAGTAGCTCTAAATTTACTAAAATAACCTAATTTCTAAGAAGACTTCTAGAGATTAAATTTTAGCGCTGTTAACAAGAGGCGACAGTTCATCTAGTAAGATATGTTGTAAGGAATTTTCATATTCCCTTTATCCATGTTCTTGTGCTGTAAGCGATTAGCACATGTAGCGAAAAAGTAAAAGATACTTGGTTCGAATTTTGTTGACGGTCTATCTGCCTGTTTAAGTTACCTTGTTCGGAAAATCTAACGTGGTTTACAGTGGCACCCAAAATAAAATATGGCAAAGGATAACTCATCACCATCTGAATTTGCTTGACTGAATCTCATGTCTCTTCCCAGTCACCTTTAAGGAGAGTTGAATGTAAGCAATTATGGTTTGTCCCGTGCTTGTTCTTGTTGTGTAAGTAACTAGCAATCCCAGCTAATAAATACTGACCAGAGGAAATTGATTTTTCAAATTTTCTGTTTCGAAAAATCTAATAAGTTTTGCAAAGTAAAGTAGGTAATTTAATGTTTCGAAAGCAATGCGTAACATGAAACTTTACAAATTTCTGCATTTATGTAGTTCGTTTGTTTATTATTTGTTTGTTCGTTCGTTACGTTTCCTATACTTTCCATATTTAAATGTTGCCATTCAGTGCCATATTCAGACAAAGCAATTATTTTTGTGTTGATTGCTTAAGAAGTTTTTGGAATATTTATGTTAATTTCCATGTACATGACAAAAAATATCCATTTAGTTTTTTAATAGTGGCTGTCATTTATTCATGATCTTATCAAAGCGAAGATTTAAATAACAAATTTAAGAGAAGAGTTAAGTAAGTTTCAAGTTAGTAACAAAATTTTTAAATCCTTGAAAAATTTCATTTGATTTTCTTTTGATGTTAATGACAAGAAAACTGCCATTATTTGATCTTTGATAAAGATCATGATTGTGTCGAATCCGCAAAAATATACAGTGGGATGCCAAAAGAAGCAATTTATCAATATAGCAGCATTACTTTTGTTTAATTGTCTCGCCTGAATTATGCGTGTGAAATGATTAGAATTACTTGTTCTACAGCGTAATATTCAAACTAATGAGCAACATGAGATTTATGTACAGGTATCTGTAAAGCGATGTGCATCAAGCAATTGTAAAATCATTAATATTGCATAGTATAGAACAGTGATTCTCAACCTTTTTTTTTCTAGCGGTACACTTTTAACGATTTCAAAATTTGGCGGCACACAAAGAAAAAGATAAATTTAAAAGTTGTTTGCTTATCTATAATACACTGTGTAAAATAGTTTATGATAATAATTTTGAATGCAAAATAAAGTAATATACGCTACAAAAGAAGCAATATGTTTATTAAGGAATTAATTACAAGTTAATAATGAGAATACTTTTAATGAGAAATTTGAACTTGATGTTTTTTAATAATTTCATTTATATTTGGTCGTAAAAATGACAATGCTACTCTCATATCGTCTTCTGCATTTAACAGTCTCGATCTTTTATTCGTTTTTATGCTGGTTAATACTGAAAATCCGAATTCATACGAATAAGATGTAGAAAATTATAATAATATTTTTAAAGCTTTTTTGGCCATCATGGGATAATCGCATCTAATGTTAATCCAAAATGAATTAATTCATTCTCTCGAATATTTTGAAACTAAATCTCGATTATTAGAAAGCGAAATTAGTCCTTCATTAAGTTAATTCAAATACAGAACTATTCATTATCACAAATGGATTACGAACCCAATCAAATTTTTTTATATCTAAATTTCGGAAATAATGAATAATTCTCTTCTCTAATGTTGACAAATGATCAATAACAATTTTATGAATAGTTTTATTAAAACCTTTTGGGACTGACTCAAATTTTTCCATATTGCCATCCTGAGCTTTATTTTTCCATAAAGTTATTTGTTTTTGGAATCCCACCAGTTTATCTCTTGAGTTCAATGCATTTACTTTCTGCCCTTGCGTACTTGAATTTATGCCATCAAAAATAAAAAAAAGTCTGATAAGTAAGCTAGTTTAGCACACTATATTTTATCGTCCATTAAATGAACAAAATCATAATTTTTATTTTGTTCAAAACACATTTTCATTTCGTCTTTTAATTCCAGCACATAAGATAAAACTTTTCCTCTAGACAACCACCTTACTTCCGTATGCAGTAACCAGGATTCGTACTTAGCTTCCATAACTTGGCATAAATTACTAAATAAGCGACTTTTTAATGGTCTTGATTTTATATAATTAATCATTTTAACACGCTGCTCCAGAACTATTTTCAATTCTGATGGCGAATATTTTGTAACAAGTGCTTCTCGAAGAAAAACATAATGCGTAACTAATATATCCCCATTCAGTTCTTTAACATGTGCTACAAATCCTTTTAGATATCCAGTCATAGCTGGAGCACCATCTGCGTAAATGGCAATACATGAATCCCGCGAAATTTTAATTTCTTCTAAATACGAATTAATTACATAAAAAATGTTTGCCAGTTGTAAAATTAGGTAACTCAAAACATAAAAATTGATTAATTATATCATTTTCATGAATAAACCTAACGAATGCAATTGATTGAGCTTTTCCCTTAATATCTGTTGTTTCATCGATTTGTAGAGCAAAATTTGAATTTGCAAGAGTTTTTGCAGTACTTTGTTCAATATTTTGAGACATATCTTTAATTCTGCGATGGATTGTGTCATTCAAAAGTTGTATTTTACAGATAGCAATATCTGCTGATCCACCAATCATTATTTTTACAATTTTGCGACAAGCTGGTAATATAATTTCTTCAGCCAAATTGTGAGGTTTTAATTTAAGTGCAATCAATTCAGCTATTTCGTAAGAAGTATCTGAGCTTTTTCAGAATTTCGCCAATTCTGATGTGTACCGTATATTAGGATTAAAACCATTATAATTTTTACTATACACATTTCTAAAATTTTGCGACACACTTTAACAATTTGGCGACACACAAAAGTGCCGGGGCACAGTGGTTAGGAATCACTGGTATAAGGCTAGAAGGAGTACACTAGATTGTCTTTTCCGTCCTCTTTTAAGCAGCTTCAGTTTTAATCGTTTTATTTTCTTCAAGAATTTTCCTTAAGAGTCAAATTTCCGTTTCCGATTCTAGTAAAAGAACGGTGCACTAAACCCAGAAACATCGCACTACTTCGTCCAGAAAACAAATAATACGAACATAACTTTGAAAACTTTCGAGGTTGTGCCTTAGATAACGGCTATTATTTTTGCAGGAATATTCTTCAAATCAAGACCTTATAATAATGCTAATTATAATAGTGTAAATAAATGCTAATTTTTAAACGAAATAAATTAATGTTTCATAAATACTCATGTTCAAAATATATGCATATTTTTTTAATCTGATGTACAATTTAATATTACTTCTTATGCTTTTCTGGATTGACCGGTCATTCATAAATCCAACCTGCGGATTTATGGAGTCATGCATAAAAAACAACTGCACAGAGACCTGCGTTTCAAGGGATCTCAAAATCATTTAAATAATCTTCAAAAAACATTAAACGTACCCTGTACCTAAAAGAAATGGAGGCCTCTGTGGTTTAAATGAGATGGAATTTTCATCTCATAAATTCGCCACTGTGCGCAAGCTGGCTAAGAAGAAGTTTTTTTCTCTCAAAATGAAACGTCATTTTTTGCACACATGATTTTCTGTGTGCTAGACCGATATCCTCACTACTGCATCATAAAAACATATAGGAGGAATGCTTTGATTCCATACATTTTTAACGGTAATTGACAATTACCGTTAAAATGAACTTTAATAATAATATAATAAAATAAGACGTTTTCCAAACGTAAATATTTGATATATGGCAGCAATTAGTCTTATGAAGACTTATTTACATACGTATTATACCTTAGTACACTTAAGGCCCAGAAATTTATTTTTTACGTATTAGTTACTAAAAACCAGCCGAGTACGAGTCTGTTTGCTGTGAAGAATAAAATCAAGCTGTAATTCAGACTCATTGCAGCATTTAGGTAATAATAGCTCAGCCTCCAATTGTGGCTCTAAAAACGTTAAAGATTAACTACATTATTCTATTCTACAATGGAAATCTACACATTGTTTGAAACTGTTCGCAATATTTCTATTCCGCAGTTTCATGGATAGCCTCAAATCGGCAATTCTACTGACCTGCTGATATAGAAAAAGAATATCTTTAACATAACGTAAGATTAATGTCAATATTAAAATATTAAATTTATTTATTTTTTCTTTCTAAAAGGAAACAACCTATAGCCGTATAAGTTAGGTGATAAAATATTATTTTCCCAAAAACATGGTAATCAGTCAAAGCAATAAAAATCATAATCACTTAATTAAATCGTAACTTCTCCAGTACTGACATCATTAGATTTACTTGGTATCATCAAACCATAAATACTGCGTAGGTGGTCATGGCGGGGAGAACTATAAAACATCTGGTGCTTTCGATGGATCCTGCTCTTTAACACTCAGCTTTTTCAAACCAGCAGAAGACCTTAGAAAGAAATTGTAATATGCCGTAATTTACATTATAGAAAGAAATTTTAATATGACACGATTACATTATAAGTAACATTAAACATGAAGTGAATGGTGAACCATTTATGCTTTAAGTAGCCTGGACAATTTTGAGGAAGAAAAATGTCTCTTTGCTCGTTAGTATGAATGCCGTTCGTATCATCCGTATTTTCACTCACCAATGAATTAGAATAATTTATCTGTGATTAACATGTTATATCCTGCCACAGATTTAGTTTAAGTTATTTTATAAATACCCTAGATTAGTTAAAATTTATTTAAACTCAAGCTAATTCTCTTGTTTTCCAGAACCAAAACTGAAATTAAAACATTTTACTTTAGTTTTTTTAATGATTATTTTTTTTTAAATTTCGCTAGATTCGTTTAAAGCTGTCCATCAGATAGATATACCTCAAATTTTAAAACTTGTCAGTCGCTTTCTGAGAGCTGTACGGGTGGCTGGGATGAAATACTCCCTATTAGCTTTCTGTTTTCGAACATCTATTTGGGTTTTTTTCGAAAATTTTTACAGCGCAGAAATTTACTGTTTCGTTTTTATTTTGTACAGTTATATTGATCCCTTGTAGCTGGAAATATCTTTATATCACAAATGCTGTTAAAGTTCGCCAAATATTATTAGCGATATTATGCAATTTATATTTATTACTTTAGTACCGAGCACGACTGTATTGGCTTTAAAATAATGCTAGGATTTTGAAAGCAAAAACTTTGTGCATGATATTAGAACGTAAAGTAAGGATAATACGTTTAGCAAATAACCTTACGGCTTAGCAATAATGATTAAGTATCGATTGTTCTAAATTTTTAACTTCGTAATCTAATAAAAGGCGTATTTTTGCATGAGTAAAGATTCAATGAACTTCGATGCCTTCTTCTATTGAAATTTCTAGAATATTATAGATTTACCATACTTTGCATTTAATTTTTTCAGAAGAAATAAATAAATAAACCATTGCAGAATAAACAAGAAAGCTTCTAAATAGACGATGAAGGATCATCATATTCCAAAGTTATAACGTCAGTAGCTCAAATGATGCAACAATTATTTATTTTCTCTCTTTTGCTTTCAGGAGCTAACAGATAATTTCTCTGATGTTCTTTACGTTAAACCTATATCATACTCAAGAATTTTTTTATTTTCCAATCCGTTTCTAGATAGAACGTTTTAGCTTCTTTAACCACAAAAAAGAGGGAGGAGAAAAAATAAGAAAGACCAAATCTGATCTAACCTTTGGCTTTCTTCCAGAAGTGACGTTCAAGTACCGGGCAACGCTAAAAGTTATTGAACGTGATATCAGCTTTAGAAATTATACGGTGACTGGATAAATTAATACAAGCATTCACTGCTTATTCGACAGGTTAACGACCGGGGTAATGTTGTAAATCAGAACGTCCAATTGCAAAACTATCTTTTTTATTTTGTATATGTAATTTTTGATTCTAAAACCATAAATAACAGCTATTAATTTATTATATCCTAATGTATTCGAATATTCAATAAGACATACTATCCATACAAAAATATTGTAAAATAATAAATACATATCTTTTCAGTACTAAAAAAAAGAACTTTGAAATTTAGTGCTCTTAAACTGTTTCCCAAAAAACCTTAGGTTGAGCATAACTTATCTAGGGTTTCGCAGGTCAAAATCAAAATTCGAAACAATTTTCGAATGCTACGTGGACTGCAAAACTAAAAATTTAAAAGAACTTATTAATTTTTTGAAAGAGGAAGATTATGATTCGAAATACAGCGAAGCACGCGAATGCTATCTGCGTAAGGGAAGAGACGTCTTTGTGAAAGACATTTCAGGAAACATTTTGCTTGTATTTACTTTATCAATCGAAACAGTCACGAAAACTCCCATGAAGAAAATCTGCTTGAGGCGAATTGAGCTCCGATCGAGCTACCTGCGCTCTGTAATTTTAGCACTTGGCCGCTTGGAGGACTCATATACACTGCTCGACATCGAAACTGCAACACCAAGAAGGAGTGGTCAGAAAGTGATGAAATTTGGGAAAAAGACAGAGACAGCAAGCAGCAATAAGTGATCTTTATTTCAAAATGATAGTCAGAATACAGAGCGAGAACGGCGTCGGCTCAGTAGGATGTAGGACCACCGCGGACAGCAATGCACGAAGAAACACGTCTAGGCATAGAGTCTAGGCATAGAGTACGGATGGTGTCCTGAGGGATGGCTCTCCATTTCCTTTCAACCATTTGCCACAGTTCGTCTTCTGAACGAGGCAGGGGCAGAGTCTGCAAACGGCGTCCCATCACATCCCACACATGTTCGATTGGTGACAGGTCAGGAGAGTACGGTGGCCAGGGAAGCATCTGTATACCTTGCAGAGCATGTTGGCAGATGCCAGCACTGTGTGGTCGGGCGTTACCCTGCTGAAAAATTGCATTAGGCAGCTCCTGAAGGTAGGGGATTGCCACCGGCCGCAGTACATTATTCAGATATCGTTGGGCCGTCATAGTGCCCTGAATACGAGCTAGAGGTGACCTGGAATCAATCAATGTGGCATAATGGTAGATAATAGTGCCCCAAACCATTATGCCACGTTGTCGCGCGGTGGGGCGTTCCACAGTTACTGCCGGATAAGATCTGTCTCCACGTCGACGCCACATATGTATGCGGCGACTGTCACTGGATAAACAGAAGCGTGACTCATTTGAGAACACGACGTTTCGCCATTCTGTTATCCACATCGCTCCAGTCCGGCACCATTCTAAACGTTGGCGTCTATGCTGTGGGTTCAATGGCAGTCTTCTTAACGGACGCCGTGAGTGCAGACCACGTTCAACCAATCGACGGGAAATGGTTCTGGTCGACACGGGAACATCCAGGGTATCTTGCACATGCTGCAGAATCGCGGTACAAGTGACTTCCGGGACCGCCACAGCTTGTCGGCGGATGCGTCGATTCACGCGTGCTGACGTCACTCTGCTGCACCTGCACCCCTCCTTCTTCCCACATTTCCTTGTTCCAACCATGTTCGCCATAGCCGATGCACCGTGCTCGCATCCATATGGGTATCAGCTGCGATTTGACGTAAGGACCAACCCGCCCTTCTCAGTCCGATCACCATACCCCTCGTAAAATCATCTATCTGCTGGAAGTGCCTTCGTTGACGGCGGCCTGGCATTCTCTCCTTTTACACGTATCCTCCGGGACAAAAACCAACTTTCTTCGACAATTCGTCTGGCAGAAATAACGACACGAATATTGCCCATTCTGCACGTTCCTTCCCTTATATCTTACTTCACGTGCGCCGCAGAGCTGCGCATTTCACATCATTCGCACAACTCAGTGACGAGCGTCTATTCTAAAATTTGCATAAATTTCTGACCACTCCTTCTTGGTGTTGCATTTTCAGTGTCGAGCAGTGTATATATATACACATAAATTTTCATTTCCTTTGTTATAGATACTTAACGTAATATGATGTAGATCAGGTGTAAAAAAAGTGTATACTAACAAGTTTCCCTTAAAAAGTCCTCCATGGAGGCATCCTTACTCTTAGGCAGATAGCTCTCGAGTGCTTTGCGATTATAAAAACAACCGTAAAACCACGCGGATAATAGATCGCATGAATGATGCATTCGCATTGAAAAAATGTTCATGCAGAAAGGTGTGCAGTGAGAGTTGTTTAATATCATTCTAATGGTGAAATGTATACATGGCTGCTAATAAATTAGTTAATTATAAACCATTACACATTTACACTTTACATCGTATAAAAATGAATGAGATGGAGGATAATAAGTATTATTGTTTCACTCGTGAAGTATAGTATTTAGATCATTATGAACTATGTAAAATGAATGTGATTTAAATGTGACATATCATTATTTGGCGTTTAATTGAAAAAATTTTTAAAAATTCTCAACTTTAATATTCTGAATACTTGAAAATTTTAATCATAAATGGAATCTCTCATGTATTTTTTCAAATGTACTTAGAAATTATTAATATATCTTACTTACTTATAGATACGTACATCTTCGTTTATCAATTTTATGCTACAAATTTAAGTTACAGCATCTTCTATACAAGAGCATACTGTTTTAGACATCTATAAATATTTACATTCCTTCTGTTGTATCGACGCTTTTCTGTAATATTGTATATTCTTTTATTTAATTATATACTTATATGTTTCTTTTTAGAGTGATAATTTGGGAGTTTATTTGTATTTTGGCCACATGTTTTGTACATAAGTATTTATTTGTTGCACAGATTTCTAGATATTTCACTTCTGAGAAATCGTAAAAACAGCTGAAGTAGAAATCCAGATATAGCACAATACTGCTTTCGCGACCGATTTTTTTTCCAGAAGCCCGACGTCTGCCCTTGTTGCACTCTATAAACACGGTTCCGAAAACTAGGAATGAGGGGTTATTTAATTTATCGTAAAATTAAGTTGTTCAAAGAGTGTTAGCTGAATTGCGAGTTAGTCACTATAAGCGATTTTGAGAATCGATGATATCTTTCATGTGCTAAAGATGCTAATTGCTAAGCATGCCCGCACGCTAATTGCTTAACATGCGCGTTTTCATTAAGCTATTTGCAGTTATTGTTACACTGAGTATAGTTAACTTTTATAATAAATTGTTAATTTCTTCCAGTTTATCTGGAGTGATTTCTAAGGAGGCATCACCAAACCAGTATCTCTCAGCAATTGAAATCAGAAGTACACTAGGTAGATGGAAGAGCAACTGAAAGCCATTACAGAAATGATTGCTTCTAGCGAGAAGAGAGCTTCGGCAGCGAAGGCAGTGTCCTGGGCGTGAAGAACTACAGAAAAACATCACAGAGGAGCTGAACTGCCTGAAAGAAGAAGACTTAGCAATTGGCGCTAAGTCTTCTCTTTTCAGGAAAAGGAAAGAAGATCTGTAGAGCGCCAACTGCCCTGCAGATATCGACAGCTCACTGTGGTAACTCTGTCTGTTGAAGGAGAAATAAATGGGACTCCTTGCTGCATGTCAGTAGACACAAATGCTAACTTAACTATTTTGAGAGCTGATGTAGCCCGGCAAATAGACAGAAACTTGTTGCATGCATCCCCATCTGTAGCTCTACAAACTAAGGCGGAAAATGTCGGTGCGCAGTAAAATGAATGTTTACATCCAATTTCCTCCCTATGTGTGTGAAAACGCAATCTATGTAGCTGATATAATGAATCCATGGATCCTCAACCTGGACTGTTTAAAGAAATATAGATTTTGTTTAGATGTCAAAAATAATGAACAGCGCACAGCTATTGAAGAAATACCGATGCTTACAGCGGATAGAAATAAAGCGAGCTATAACATAATTATTGCTCACAAGATTATTACTATCCATACGAAATATCTTTTATTTGAGGCTGCACAAACGGATTTAGCAAAGGAAAACAAAGAAGATTGCTAACATAAGTGGCAGGCCTAGTATGTTTGTGAAAGGAGAGAAAATTGCTTGCCTGTGAGAAGAATCGAGTGAAGTTCCGTCGATCTGAAGTAGAGTGCACCTGTGTTAGAAAATTTAATTGCAAATGTAGAATTGAACGCTAAACAAAGGGATTTAAGGATGTATCTTCAAATTCATCTGTGACACTAGTCGCACGAATGTGACACAACACCGATCGACAGTGGAAACATCCACCTATCAAGCAACACCCTCAGCGTCTTCATTTCGTAAAGCAGGATGGAGTTGGAAAACTTTTGAAGGAGATGCAGCACAATGACATTATTAAGCCTTTCTTTGTTCTTGGGCACCACCTATTGTCTTATTTAGTAAGAATAACGGTTCCACGTGATTTTATGTCGATTATAGAAGTCTAAATGACGTTATAAAGAAAGGCAGTTTACCTAGAACCTAGACCTTTTTCTTAGAACAAACGATGCTTTAGACACGCTAACATTAAACAAATGGTTTTCCGGGCTGGATTTGAAGCACCTTAGCTGGCAACTAGAAATAAATCCTAAAGATTAGGAGAAGACTGCATTTACTATCGTCAGGAATTATGGCAATTTAATGCCCTTTGGATTATGCAAGGCTACAGCGGCATTTGAATGTCTAATGAAGACAGTTTCCAAAGGAATGTCTTATGAAGTACCTCGACGACATTATTATAGTAAGACGCATTTTTGAAGAACATTTAAAAAGAACCAGAAAAACACTACCATAGCTCAAAGAAGCTAATTTAAAACTTAGTCTTATGCACTCTTTTTATTTTGAAACGAATGGTTTCAAATTGTATTTTTGGGAGGCTTTGCTGTAGTAAAATGGACGTGCTTGAACAAATATAGCTGATTTTAATGCTATCTAGTAGAAAATTAAAGAAGATATGAAATTTAATATTGAAAGAAAGAGGGATGGAAGAAAACGGCGACTTTCTAAGTTGTATAGTATCATATAATTACTATGAATTCACGTCTAGATATTAAAGAACTACCAGCTACGCATCATCGAATATAAACTATATAAAAAGAGCACTGAGTAACCACAAACATGGTCTTCGATGAATTTCAAATCTGCCGTATTTGATGAAAATTTTGTCATATGGGATGACAAACATACATAGCCAAAATTTCCCATTAGCTGTAAGTTGTTAATCTACGTGTCTTGCTTCTGTGTCCAGGTTTAAACAGGCAAAAGAATATCCAAAACAGAGGTTTCGAAATTAGTCCGAATATCCGAATGCTTATGTTTACCAAATAAGAGGGCGTGGTGCTATAATATTAATCTGTATAACGATGCGAAATATACTCAAAATGCTTTTATCAGTTGGAGGTGCACCGGGCAAACTTTGGGCTTACGACATAGAAGAGTTTCTGTCATTAGATTAAACTTGTCCCAAAGCTTTATCATTTCACAGTATTGAAAGGCTAGGATAAGATAGGAAAAGATACACAGGACACCTGAAACATATAAACAGTAAAGAAACGTAGTTAAAATATGCTAATCAAGAACTTCTAGCACGTTATCAAAATTTTGAGGTTATTTGCATATATCATGCTCAAAGAGTTGCAGTTTAACTCTCAGTGGCAAATAACGCCCTTTATTTTGTAGACCTGGTCATTTGAGTACTTCAGTGACCTCAGAGGCTGTATTTAGGGCAGTGCCTTTGCCATTTCATACCAGAACGCGGAGGCTTGGGGATGCAAAACAATGGATTCTGTAAACAAAAACAGCACATTGTCAAAACAATGTATTCTGTAATCGATTTTTTCCGACGATGTATAAATGGCAATCATCAAGCGTCATCGTATTTGTTAGGTCATTTGAATATGCAAAGCACGCAATGGCTATCTGCCTAAGATAAGGGATGCCTTCGTAGAGCACATTCTATGAGAAAGCTGTTATCCGCTTTATACATTCGACTTCTGGACCTTCTGATCTTCTGATTTTCCAATCGCACCCGAAGTCGCGCGGTAAGAAGTGTATAAAGTCTTACACTCTCCCCCTCTTAAAGGGTGACTAGGAGGGAAAGGACATAATCGCCAAACATCGGCGATGACGAGTTATCGTATACTACCTTTTCAGTTTGGGACCTATTTTAGAGTCATTTTGTTTTTATTCGAGCTGGAAAACGTGAGAAATGTGCAGTGCCCTCCCCGGGGTTTGAACTTCGCATCTCCCAACTGTTAGCTGGGCAATCTTCAAATTTCACTACGAGTCTAACGTCTGATCACGTGGTTTAGAAGCGGAGACGAAGCTGACCAATCAGGGAGAGTTGAATGATGCCACAGAAAAAAAGTGGCTGACGCTTGTCTCGAGGTAAGTTCGAACTTTAATCAGTGTTTGACGAGCATTTTATGTAATGTATTTATTATGTTCGTTACACTATCTATAATTAAATTATATTAATGTTTATCTTTTAGTTCTAGTACGCCTAAATAAACCTGTGTTCAACTTTTGTTGTTAGTTCAAATTACAAAGCTTATGTACCATTTAGTAACACAACAGCAACTTTTATTCATTACAAGTACAAATCTGCACGTCTATGCAAGTGTATGCAATTACACTGCTCTTATTTCGAAACAGATTAAATTTATTACTTATGTTAAATAATAACTGTGTATAGTCTAATAATTTTTCATGTTAAGTATTTATGTATGTTTTAAAACATATCGCGTTAGAAACTTCACATTTTTCGTTCTATGGACAGACGTAACTTTATTATTCCATACATGTTATCACTAATCTCAGAGGGAACTGTGTTAGAATATTTTTCATAGCATTATTACACCAAGCATGTTATTATTAATCTCAGAGGAAAAGAGAAAATGAATGTAATATTAAAAAAAAAATCGTGACAGTGACTTTACTGTAGCAGCTAACGTGCAGCGATCTTATCCATCCAACTGTTTGTGGTCCAATATGCCTTGGAATTGTAATTTAAGTGAAATTTAAATTATTGCTGTTGAAAAATGCTTTGTACGATTTATGGTAAGATTGGTAGTTGGCTCTGAAGTAGTTCTGAAATTTTAAGAGAAAACTAGTTATTTTACACTGGAGATAAAAACGTAAGGCTGAGTTTGGGGGAAGGAAAATTGTGCAAGGATAAAATCCGGAATTATATGTCAGGAAAAACTGTTTGTGTACTAAAGTTCATCCATTTCAACTGCTTGGATATTTATGCATCCTATTCTCAGAGTTTTAAGAAAAGCAGCTCACAAAGACTTCGACCTTCAGCACATAGATAAAAAATTGAGGAAATCAAGCCTATTTCAGCAGCTTAAAGACATTTGTGCGGTTTGAATGGTTAGCTATAACAATCCAATGACTGGCGGAGACATTTTGAATTGGCTGTAAACTGAGAACACTTATCTTTTAAAAAATGAAAATTTTCTGAGCAGAGTAGAAGTGCAGACATGTGGCAGAAAAAGTAAAATTATAATTCAGTTCATTCTATGTTCACTTCGCGTAGTTAAAGCAAAAATACCCGTTTTATCTTTATCGCTTCAAAAGCTTATGTTTTAGTGTTCTGAAATTTTTACTTGAAAAGTTCATTGCCAAAGAGAAAAAATATTAAAAATTAAATTATGCAATAAAGCAATAGCTAGCAAATCGCAGATGAGTCGAAATTGATTCCTGAAGAAGGGTAGTAAGTTTTTGCATTATTATATTTATGTTAGTTTTCAGCTTTAGACTATGATATAATATGCAAAATGTAGCTAAAACAACTGAACTGTAAAAACATATATTAAAGAAGTGGATATTTAATGTCTTTAACAACATTTATAATTTAATTTATCAAACAAAATACTGACTAATTAATGAAGTTGAGATCTTCGCCTGAGAGGCTCACAAACACATACAGGAAGAAATTAAAACATGAAGAAGATTAAAATAACTTCCGCAATATTGATCAACTCTCCGAATACAAAGAACCAGAGATTTTTGCCTAAAAAACAATATGATTAATTAAATTTTAGTTTATTCCACCTACATGTCCTCAGGTAGTTTTATTCCTGAATACAGAAAAATTATAGAATTGTCACAGGCAATCTTTTAATTACTCAGTATTTCTAACTATACTTAGTTTCAAACTATTTTCAGTTAACGCATTTCCATGAAGATGAATCAATTAACTATTTTCACGTGCACTTGCGGTATATAGCGGCAGCAGATTCATTATACACACAAAGTGTTGCAAATAGCAATTTCCTTGAATAGCAAAATAACAGTAATTGGAAAAGTGTGTTTTTAACTGATACATTTTTCTCAGTGAGATTAGTTCCCCAAACTGAATTCTTCAATATATTCATAATTAAATTATTCTACAAAATCAGTTCTGACGTCCGCTAATTTGTATTCAAAGTTCAATAATAAAATTAAGCATTTAATAACATTTAAGTAGTGGATGAGATGTGAGTAAATTTTGGAATTCTGAACTTAAGTCGGTTACAATGATTGAATTATTATTGATGGCTACAGTATGATTGACCAGTTCATGAGTTCATCTTGCTATTTGCTATAACGGAGCAGAAAATTTTCTAATCAATTTTTCTTATAGAAGACATATAGCTTAAATTTAATGACATATAGCACAAATTTAAATGCACCGTAATTATCTAACGGCCCAAACATTTTTATATCTTCGCAAACATGCAGTAGGCCTTGAACATTATGAGAAATATACCATTTTATATAATAAAGCCCAAAATTTACTACGAAGAGATTTAATAGAGACTGAGGGTATTCATTAATTGCCGTCTGAGTTTGTATTTCGCATTAAGAGTCTAATCGAAATATGAAGTAGTAAAAAATGATCATATAGCTTATTTGTTTAAAATTTCTTTTAAAACACCTGGACCAGAATAGAGTAAAAATTGACAGTATTTTGTAGCTTTCCAATGTTTCAATTCTTTTAGGATCCTCGGTTTTCTTGCAAATTCAACTGGTCAAATTTTTTGAATTAATTCAACATTTTTATGTGGTAATCGTGCTTGTAAGCTGCCCCTCCACCTATCCAAATAGTAATAATTTTTGTACTACATTTCCCCTAAGCACAAAGTCTAAAGGAATATTTAATACATACTCCCGATAATTGTCAAGGGGCTTGACTAGCCCCATCACAAGTTAATACTTTCATTAGATATTTTTACAGTTTCGTCCGTAATTTCTTTTAAAATTTCATTAGCTTTTGAACTACCATAATATGCACCCACTATAAATACGTTTCCATTAGAAATAATATTCACCAAAATCGGGCAGAGTGAATTATTATTTGATTTGAATATAGATAAACCATCAATATTTATTGCTATCTCTATACAAGATAACTGAGGCAAAATTTGAAGGCTACGCATTTTTTTTAATTTGATTTTCTAAGCCGAAGTATACATAGTTTTCATTCTCCCTTCTTTTTATAAAGGAATTCCTAGGAGTGTCCACGCGTGCACCCGCATCATTTGCTAAATTGTTGAAGCATTTATGATTCTTCAGTATTTTTAATAATGCGCTCAAAGCATTCTGGCTAATTTGGAATTGTAAGCTCTATTCTATTAATTACAGAAAAGAGTTCTCACAGGTAGTGTGATGAAACATTGTATAAAATATCTCTCATTTCCCTTTTCTGTTCGAATGAAATAGATTCAGTATCTGTCTTGCCAACTTCAAAACAAGCGTTATAGGTCGAAGTGCAAGTTGAATGAGTTTCATATTCCGAATCACCGTTTGAACTGGAACTTAAAAGATATTTATTTGCTAGTGCGAAAATTCGACACATTAAAGGCATTTTTACATAATTAAATGCTACTTCATCTTCTGATGACTCCGATAATATACGTTGATTTATTCTCCTATAAATCTGTCTTTTAGATACAGGAGATATTTTTTTAGTTCTGATCATTTTCGTAGGCTAAAGGAAAAATTTTGAAACTTACTTTTCGTACTCTTTCAATGGAAATCGTTCTGTAACGCTTGTTTGTGAAGTTAGCTCCTAACTGGAACAGAATTTGAAATGACGGCAATTAACGTTTAAGTTTCAGCAGAATAGCTGAATTCTGAAATCAAAAAGTAAATACGTGTACTTTTCCACTTTGTGCGGTTCTTGAAGGATTTCATTGTTACGGAGCAATAAACACCGTTGGGGACATTCTCCGTCGATGACCTTTCCGTTTCTGCTTTCTTTGTTCTCTACAAGTTTCCCTTGTAGGGAATACTGGGAAGGGAATCCTGCCAGAAACAAACGTTAACAAAAGAGCAATCTTCTGGGGCCATCTGCTACAGAAAAAGTGCTTGAAGGTGTTACATTCTGAGCAGAGCTCAGTTTCTCAAAAGCAAATAAAAAGGGCAGTTTTACGAACATTGACAACAATGGAAACAAAGATTTAAGATTTTCAGCTTTAATTGTTGTATATAACATAATATAAAGTAATAAAACTGCTGAGTTTAAAGAATGCGTTTAATTTAAAAATTATTATTATTTTTTAAATTTAAAGTTTGAACATCTATTTAATCCGTTACCTAATTTTGAGTTTTTATAACAGCATTTAACTTTGTGTTATGTACCTTCAAGAAAAGTGTTTACTGCATTTTTTGGATGTTACAAATAAATTAATAAAGCAGTAATTATTGTTAAATTATGAGGAGTCATGTAGCATTGTCGGCATAACGTATAAGATTGGAGAGTGCTGGATATATTTGTTTTCGCGCTTTGTTTAGCAAAGACCGGATATTTGTATGGCTAAAGAGCTCTCTGAGGTAGCAAAGTCAGGTCTGAGGAGAGTAAGAACTTAATGTTACTTCTTTCCATTCTTAAATCTCATTTTCCTATTACGGAGATGTAAAAAACAACTTACTTCTTACCTCAATCATTTTGAGAGACTAAGTCTCATTATTAAAGAACTTGCCATTGACTAATATGCTATTTAACAAACCCTCTTCAAAATGCCTCCCTGATTAACCTATTTTTTTCTTTTGCAGTTTCAAAGTATAGTTATTTGTATGTCAAGAACTAGCTAATGGAACGATTTTGGGATCTAAATCCTTTCAGTAATAAGTTTTGTTCTAAAATCTACGATGAGTTTAATTGAATACTTTTATAACTTGATGTAAGTAAGTGCATCGCTCAACCATGCCTTAATATCCCGCATGCATATTCCCAAGCAACTAAATACTAATACATTATTTTTTATTACTGCCGCAGAGACGGGAATATGGTTACTGACTGCTTGCCGTACCGAAGGGCCCAAGTTCGAATACTGGAGATGGCATGGATGTAAATTGCCTGTACCCTCATAGAAGGCAACGGTGGCCCATCTATTACCTTCATAATAACGCGATCACCGCTTCCGGCCTTAATAGTAGCCATTGCTTCTAACGGCTAATGCCAGCCATTGGAAATTAAAAAAAAAATTTTTTTTTTGATTAGCCTGATTTAAGGGTCTGTGGCAAAGTCTTCGAGGGCAGTCTAACAAAGGAAAGGAATATCTTTACTAACCACTTTCCATTTTTAACAGAGATTGGCTTGTTTATACGCTATACATAAAGAAAAAAAAAACATGAAAAATCTCATGCAGCCAGTTCGTTTCCCAGGATCTGAATCTTGTCGAACTACCAGAGTTTAGCTGCTTAATTCTCTGCAGCCTGAAGGATTATTTATTTAAAGCATAGTACATGATGGCCATCTGTTCATAGGATAAATGTCTTCGTGAAAGAGTTTCTAAGCAAACCTGTAACGTAAATAATGTTTGAGTTCAAAGATATTAGCAAAATATCTAAAATAATGTTTACAAAATATATTATGTAGCAATTAGACTTTATTCTCAAACAGACTTTCAATATGAAACTCAAAACACATGCATATAATTTGTAAGAAAGTGCTGTGATCACTAGACACTGTGAAACAACAACAAAAATTTGAAAATGTTTTCGAGTTTTACTAACAGCCAACATATACAAGACAAAAATAAGTGTAAGCATAATAATTAAATTTTTATATGCGGAATATCCATAGATTCAGATTTTGATTCTTATAATTTAAGCTGCTTGTGATGCAAGGTTACCTTATTTTAATATTTTCAGATATCAGCCTCCATAAAAAGTACAGTATTTTCAATGAATTTAATGAATATCCCCTCGGTTTTTCTCCGGCGCTGTTAGTCAAATTTTAACTCATATGTGGACGCATAGATAATGAATTAAAGTTTGATTAGCAATTAGTTCTATGATTTTAGTAATTTATAGTAGATGAATGCAATTATATAAATAATTGATTTTATGTGAATATAAATGTTTACGTGTATTTTATTTATAAATGCAGGAAATATTTTAGGAATAGCTAATTCATTGAAATCCCCTTTCAGATTACCTACAGCCATAAATTAACAAAAGTATCAGGAAAAGATTGATTAAAATTAACAAAGATATAGCAAGTCTAATCCTGATACTAAATAAATATATTTTCTAAATGTAGTCCAATAAGCAATTCTTAAAAAGAAAAATAAAGAGCTTGCGTATGCTTTCGTATTATCAAATTCGAGCTTTGAATTCTCAGCTCATCTTAAGATAGGCTGAGAATAAATATCCCCAGTCTGCTTGACGACAGGAATATTTAGTATGTGCATTATCAGGATGATAAACGATAAAGTCCTGAAGATATCTGAGAAACAACATCCTCAGGAGATCTTCATATATCCCAGGATACTGCGAGTTCCATTAAAACAGTTAGGTCTTCCCAGGTGAAAAGTTGGTGACATCTTCCAGGTGTTCCAAGAGCATCCCACACATCTAAATGCGGTTTACGTCTGCAGACTATGTTGAACAGGACATCCTTAAGACGTTGATATACGAAGTCCTGAGGATATCTGAAAATCAACATCCTCAGATCCTCATATATCCCGGGACGTTGCGACTTGAGCAGGACACCCTTAGAATGTTGACTTAAGAAGTCCTCAGGATGTCTGAGAATCAACATCCTCAGGATGTCCTAACTGTTTGCTGGGACGTTGCGACTTAAATAGGATGTCCTGAGGATGTCTTGTACTATGGGGGTAGGTGGGAAGTTTCTTGTATGCATGAATGTGAAGCAAAGGGCTTATGTATACAAATAAACAAATTTTAATATTTTGATTACATTATATTTTTACCAATAACAAGCATATTATTTAATGTAGCTAAACCTATGATGTTTCAAAAAGGCTTATAATCAAGATATGCTATATAACGAAGCCTCTTCAAAATGCCTCCCTGATTAAACAATAATTTGAAATGATGGCATAAACTGAATATAATATTACTAATAAAAGCGATATAATTTTAATAATTTCTGCAGTATATAAAATATAACACGGGTCCCACATAAGCATTTCTAATGCAATGTTTTACATTGTGGATAATGATAAGAGATAGAATCAAAATGATAGATCTAGACCACTTTTAAAATATTCTTCCAGATAGAGTCAAAATGATCGATCTGGGCCACTGTTTCAAAGCATTCATCCAAACATTTTTAAAGAAAATATGTATATTTTCTGTATATACTAAAGAGTAAAAAACTACAGAAAAAAACGATAAGAATTTTAAGTTTTTAAAATAAAAAATAAGCAATAATTGATACAGAAAATTAGTAAATATAACGTATTTTGAAGATTTTTATCACGACTCCCCTGCTTTCAAAAATAAAGGAATAAATTTTGGAATAAAGTGACACAAAAACGTATGTTTTTTAGATATGAAAAAGACTCTAAAAATCTACAAAAATCTGAGGTAATTAAAAATGAAACATTTACATAAAAATATATGTCTTTTTAGACATAAAAAACACACAAAAATCTTAAGTATTAAAACATGACATTAAAGTGAGTGTTTTTGGAATAAAAAGGTAATGATATTCTAAAATTTTTCCAAATAGTACGAATATTCTCCATTTATCAGACCTTTACATCTGAATATGTAATTTCCTTTATTAATTTTCTTGATTGCATTACCAGAAAGATTTTTCTGACGTTTTTAAAGAAAATATTATTTTTCTTTATCATCTACTTCTATTTTTTCCAACACATGAATCTCTATACTAAGTTTGAATTTTTCTCAATGAGACTAAATTATATCTCTCGAGCTCTAAATCTTTCAGTTTAAGAGTTTTAGGATAATATCCAAGACTACTGAATTTCCACTTATAGTTAAGCTCTTTTTTAAAGGTTTTTCTAAAATGAGAATTTAAAAGTAATATTATAATTATTTAGCCAAGAATATAAATTCTTTTAAATGTCATGTAAAATTTCTAAACCTTTCAGTTTAATAGCTTTATTTTCTTCCTTTTCAATTAATTCAGTCATTGTTTGAAAATTCTCTGCTAATATTTCTTCAGACGCTTCAGAATTGTATTTTTCATACAAATTATTACAAAGAGAGTAAATGTTTTCACAATTTGTAAAATTTAAAGCTCTAGTATCATTTAATGATTTCCCCATTTAATTAGAATTATTTTCAGAGTTTTTCAATATACATTTATTTAGGCGTTTATGATATAAAGAAATATATTCCCAATCAACCTTATCTTCAAAGTTTTCAATAAATTCTTCTGATACGATTGATTTTTTAAGATTTTTCAACTCCAAAAACCTAATTACTCTGTAAGTAGACAGCGGCAACAAAACAGACCGCACAAAAATATGGTAAAATTTGATTGCATGCATTCTTAAGTGTTTAGGTATGCCTAAATGAAAATCATATATATAAGCCAATCAACATTCTTTAAAATATCCTCCGCAAAAACATCCCTTGTGATATTCAACTTATTTTTACTTAATTAATAAAACCATCAAAATCTCCTCAATTTTGCACACGTTTTATTTACTTAATACGCATGTGACATATGCATGTATAGTTAAAAATATTTGACCGTTAATGGTATTTAAATATATCTGAAATTTTCAGCTGTCATTAGACCAATATATCTTTTTATTTAGAAAAATCTGACAGTTACGATTTTATACAGTCTTATTTCCTCTTGGATTCCTTCATATTTCATTTAATTCTGAAGTTTACACAAATTTCTGTTGCGCCAGATTGTACTTAATTATGACTGTTTCTTAACTGGATGTTAGTCTGAATCCTAGTGACGTGAGTTTCTTTTTGTGAAGTTCGTTCTTTTGAAAATGCTTGTATGTTGCCTTCTAATCGCCCGCGATTGAGACAGATATTTTAAATATAGGGAGTAAGTTTAGAAGACTAAAATACTTCCACATGTCTACTTGATTTGATAGTTTAATTAAAAATGATTATCAGCTTTAGAACAGAACCTGGGCGTTTATTCGCAAATTTTTAAGTCTTTCGATTGGTGTCATACATTATTTTAAATTGGATTACAGGCTACTGTTAAAATAAACTTTTAGTTATTTTTAATTTAGCTGTGTGCATTGTTTTAACTTAGAGCACAGGCTATGGTGGTTCAAAAAGAATTTTAGTTGCTTTTAGTTTAGTTGTGATGCAAGTTCTTGCCTTTTGTGTAGTGTTAAATCTCCTTGTCCACTTGTGTAGTATAAGACAAATGGTTAAATACAAGACATTCTAAAAAACAGAGAACTTATGTTTAAAGTGCATGATAGGTTAGAATATTTTATAAATATATTTTCGTTTTTAAGTTTTAGGTGGGTAAACGTGTTATCTTCGAATCATGTTCTTCTCTGGAAAAGGTTTTGATACTTGACGGACATGATTTTTTACTAGGCGTGTTTTTCCGTATTCGTTCTCATAGACAAAATTCCAGCATGTGGCATGTGCTAAGATTTTTTCGCTTCTTATATAGAATATCCAGAACCTTTGAAAAACTATAATTTATCGAATAAAAGTATACTGTTCTAGTTAAATTATGTGTGCTTGGCATATGGAATTTGGGGAAGAGTATAGCGACCATTCGCTGTTCTTCTTACAACTATGGAAACAAAGTCTAAAGAATGGTTAAAATACCATTCAATTTCACTCGAAGAATAATAACAGTTGCCCCCTCTCGGGATTGCAGGAAAGTCTCTACTTGGGCTTTAACTTGGAATAAAAAATAAGAAACTAACTTAATTCTAACTAAAATTTAGCCGAAGATGTACAGAAATAACTAACGAATTGGCCCTTAATTAAACCACACCGGCGAATACTGACAGGCACGTAATACTACGGCCGAAAGTAGCACGATAGGCTTAAAGCAACGACGTGGCCGAAGGCAGAACACGCTCTACTGAGCTCCTTCCTCTACAGAAGTGACTGAACTTCCCATTAAACACTGGTTCTACCTTATTTACATAAAACGCGATGCCGAAAACTCGTTTTTGTAGGGAGTTGTAGGTGAGAAACTAGATAATAAAGGAAAGTGTTTAAAAATTGCAATGAACTATTAGAAAATTAAAATACTCACTACAAAAGAAAGAATAGAAGGTTATGTAGTAGTGATATTTTCTTGCTAGTACTAATCTAATAATTTTGAACTTTAAATTTATTATCTCTTTCATTTCTTTTTTTTTTTATTTTATTGCTTTTTTTTTTCATAATACATTTTAAAGGCAGTTTTATGGGTCATCAAAATTTTATCTAATTTTATTATAATACTAAACTGTTCTCAAATATGTCTTCTTAAAAGGCGCTGAAGAATAAAATACAAAATGATAGACATGCCCGAACATTTTTGCTTTTTACAAATGCATGTCGAGGTTGCATTTAAATTGATAAGCTAAGTAAATAAGAAGGGGAACAATTACTCACTGTTTGCTCCGTCGAACACGGCATGTCTTTTCTAGTTCTCAACAATATGAATATATAATAGAAAATGTAAGGAAAGTCTGATGTCACGTAGAAAAAAAAATATCTACATCTTAGCAATTTCCTCGGTGTGTCTAAAACTAATTAAATTTTAATGACTTTCTTTTTCTCAGTTTGTGGCTGGCAAAAGGGACTTAAAGCATGCCAGCAGAAGCAGAACTAAGTCCGAACATATGGTCTAGTGTACCACATACTTGCTTCAATAAGAAAAACCTTGTTATCATTGCTGGGGTTTAGTTTTTTGTATTAATGATATGAATGGAAAGAAATGCTCTGGTTTTTTGTTTCCTCCCCGTCGGTATTGCTTTCGTGCTTTTATCAATTATCTCAGGTAAATTACAAGTATATTAATGTTGCAGTAGAAAATGGTTTTCAAAATATCATTAGCAGCCATGAAAAGTCATTTCCTTAGCATTATTTTAGAGATCTGTGATGGAGAAGTTTTAGTGCTTTACCATGTGCTTTTGTCCTTTCCATTTTGCATTTGTCTAGAAGATATGTCGTATATTTTGTCGTTTGAATCAATAATTAGGCCTTTTTCCCCAAAGTTCACTGCACTGTGACATAATTTTCATACAATGGCATTAGTGCCCATTGTATGTAAAATAAAATGCAGAAATCGAGACAGAAAATGAAAAAGAAGTGGCAGAAGTCAATAAGAGAAAAGAGGTCAACTTGCTGTAACGGTTACTTATTCCATCATTTGTCTACCATGTAGGACACTTTTAAGATTGAAAATATCCATTTTGAGACGAAATTAAGGTTTATTTTCCGTAAAATCATTTCAGAATAGAAGTTAATCGTCTGATGTGTCTATTTCTTTGAAAGGGTAAGAATAATTATGTCTGGGTGAAATATATTTATTTACAATGCCTTGTTGAAGACCAAACTTGCTAAGACTAAGAGCCGTTAACACTTTTATGTATCGGAAAATTTCCCTGTGAGTTAGACCTTAGTTTTGAATGAAAAGAAGCAAGCGATTATGAGCTCTTGTAAGAATAATCAGTAGATTTGTGAGAAATTATAGCTTCCGAATGTTTAAAAAACATATGTATAATGCATAAAATTTTCATAATTACAATCTTTTTATCAGAAATTTTAAATTTGGATAGCTATAATCTTAGTAATTCCTTAATTTCTTAAAACGCTTTGTGTAAAATATTCAAGGCAAAAAACTTAAAATGCAAAACTGAATCTTCTTCTAATGTTATTCACAAAACTTAATAATGTTTACGTTAAGTATTTGTCTTCAACTTAGTAATATTGTGATTGCAAATAAGAGATTGTGCCTTCAAACCCAAACATTCTATACCGCCTAAAAGGCTTTCGAAAAACATCTCATCCAAAAAATTGCTCTCAGCCCCTGTATCCAATAATGCATCCGATGGAACATTATTTAATAATATTTGAATTACAGTATAGCCAAAGTTTTTTCTGAGTACCGTATTCAGTTGAATTCTAGAGGGATTTTCTTGCTTCCGTGGTAACTAAACCCTGTTATTATCAGTATCCCTTACTCGTTTAAATTCTCATTGCCTTCTCCCCCATTTTTTTCTCTATTGTGATTTTTCCTGGCAATCCCGACTCGTCGTTGAAAATTTCTTACTATTTAAAAACGTTTGTTACGTCAAACCGGGGCCTTACTTATGCTATAGACCTACAAAACTGTCCCTTCGACCTCTTACCATATCCTGATTTGTACGCGTACTTTCTGAAACTCTCCTACTTTCAAACTTCACCTCCAGCTCAAAAACTCTCCAGCATGCTCGGCTTTCTCAATTCAAAAAAATCCTGAATTTGCAGCAGTAACCTAGGTAGTATAATTTGAATCACCTCTGCATTGATCCTTTTCCCATACAATAAATTTACCAATTGTATTTTTCTTAGTGTAAATTCTGTCAGTTCTTCGACTTTAAGCTGCTATCTGTAAAACAGTTCTGCTTCCAGTTTCGTCCTATCTTTCATCACGTGAAAAGCTTTTATCAGAGCAGTTTCAAGTACTTCTAGTTTACGATTCTCGATGCGTGCTTCTTCTAATAAAAATTTACTGATGCCTTTGTACCAAATCAATGCCTGCTGCATCAAAGTGTAGTAGTTGCTAACTTAAATATAAAGACCATCGGGTACTTTATATGGATACAGATACTTCGATACTTTATATGGATACAGATACTTCGATACTTTATATGGATACAGATACTTTATATGGATACAGATACATGATATTAAAACAGATGATTTTTATGAAGAAAGCTATGATTGATTATTTTGATACATTAAATATCCTAAAGAAAATAGATGTAACATACTTTTGAAAAATAAAAAAGTATTCGGGAAATGAATGATGAAAACAATGGTAAAATATTTATTGTATTTATAGGATTAAGATAAAAAATGTACACTAATAAAACTGAAGACGAAATAATTAAGAAATCCAAAGGAATTAAGAAATGTATAGTTGAAAATAGAATTACGTTTGAAGATTATAAAAACTATTTTTTCAATAAAAATGAACAGTATAAGATCATGAATCTTATTAGAAGTAAGAAACATGATTTATATCCAACTGGAGTTAATAAATTAGCTTTATCTCAAAAAGATGATAAAAAAATATATTAGAAGATGGAATTCATACATGAACATTAGAACATTATAATAATACTCTAAAAGTAATTCTAAATAAATGTATGGGGTTGATTGGGTATCTACACGTCAATATTGTAAATTGCTATAAAAACTTATAGAATTATTTCAAGATATGGTTGATTGGAAACAGTTTTCTGAAAATCAAAAATTATCAGAATAATTTATTAAAAAATTTCAAGATAAAGTTGATTGGAGATGTATTTCTAAATATCAGGAATTAACAGAAGAATTTATTAAGAATTTATAGACAAAGTTCAAGATAAAGTTCATTGAGATGATATTTCCGGAAATAAAAAATCAGAAAAATTTCAAGATCAGCTTGATTGGGGACATATTTCTGAATATCATTAATTAAAAGATGGATTTATATAAAAATTTCAAAATAGAGTTGATTGGATGTGTATTTCTGAAAATCAAGGTCTATCAGATGAATTTATGAAAAAATTTGAAGATAAAGTTGATTGGGAATAAATTTCTGATTATCAAGAATTATCAGAATTTATGAAAACTACAAGGTAAAGTTTATTGATTTTGAATGTTTAAAATTCTAAAATCATCAGAAGAATTTAGTGAAAAATTTCAAGGAAACGTTTACTGTAAATATATTTGTGTATATCAGGAATTAACACAGGAATTTACTGACAAATTTGAAGATAAAGTTGATTGTAAATCTGTATCTCAATATGAGATATTATCAAGAAATGAACCCGTTATAGTGACAACTACATCAAAACAGTTTATAAGGTATTTCTCCCTTCTTCTTGGCATGCATGCAAGCTCGGCGCATATTCGAGAGGTCCGTGGTTCGAATCCCGGCGAGAGCATTTCTCATTTTTCATCTCTCCTGCTTAAAAAAAATCCTAATGACTTGAAAAGCTCATGCGAAACCATTAATTTTGTGTACTTTATCTCACTGAAGTGCACTAAAATGGTTTCTGATGGTCACTATTATATTCGCATGTGCATATTTTAGTATATGTAAATATCCAGTTTTCTGACTGAGAAAATCTTGATACTTTGTACTACATGGGTTTAATTCTAACATCATTCTAAACGCTGAAAAGAGGCACCATTGTATTTCTAAGATACCTTTCCTCCTACGTGTTTGTGAAATTTAATACTTAGATTTAAATTTTAATTTCGTCTGTGTTTGAGATGTGCTAGGGAAACAATGAAACTCATAAATATGGCAAGAGAACTTTAGAGTAATTATTTTTAAATGACTTCTGTATATTTCTAACTGAATATTTGCATCTTTAATAAAGGCTGCAGAAAAGGAAAATTGCACATGGGCTGTTTGGAACGTTTCTTGCTTGAAAACTAAGCAATCATACATCACACCTACAGGACAGGGAAATAAATCTTCTTCACTAGGAATACTACAGAAGTTCACTGTCTTGCTATACGTATGTTTGCGATAGGCGATAAAACTAAAATAAACATTTTATGCTAATTGCTCTGAAAGCTTCATAAACAAGAAGAATTTTTTTAATACAGGCAAATACCAGATAAGCTTTAAAAGACTGAATCTTTTAAAATAATGAATATGGCGAGGCATACGAGGGCTATCTGCTAAGGAGATGTATGCCTTCGTAAAGGGGTTTCTAAGAGAAACTGGCTGTTAATGAAACCATGGAAAAACATTGAACATGGAAAAAACCACGAAAACCAACTATGCAGACAGCCAGTTCGCCTAGATTCGCAGAATTCAGGTCTTTAACCTCTCGGCCACTGGTGGGGAGTTGGAGAATTTTGAGCAGAGTTTTGAAAGTATGTGCTTAGTCGCTAAAGCATCAAATGCACTTTAAAGGTACTAATAAATAAATATATTTACTGTTTGAAACTTGCAGATAATGCAGGCAATTTCATTCGGTTCTTATGCCAAATTTATATCAAATAAAATGAGATTGTGTTGCTTTTAAAATATAAATGTAGCTTTAAAATTACAATAAACTAAAAAACGAAAATAGAACTATGGGTTGGTACAGTGATAAGGAACCCAAGAGTTTCGAAACATTGTTGGTACTCCATGTGTTCTCCCATTCTTGTTCTCCTATTTACGAGAGTGGTGTATTCTCTCATTCTCAGATTTAAATATGTATTTTATGCCAATTCAGAACGATTCTAAAGAAACATCTATAACGTATCGATAAAGATGCTATTAAAACACAGGTAATTTTATCCTTTTATCGTCTGATAAAACCAAGATACAAAATACGAGTAAACTAAATATAGTTGAGAAAAATGAACAGTTATACTGCTCAAGCAATTCTGTCATGAAAGAAAATTTTTTAGGCACTTCAACAGAGTTCCTTTGGATTTAAGCACTAAGCCAATGTTAAAACAGTCACGAATAGAGAGAAGAAAATTTTCTTTTCCTTTCCATTATCATACTTCTGCGAATCAGGGCTTTCGATCTACATAGAAAATTGTGAAATCTTAACAAAGGAACTGACTAGTGCACCAGGAAGATTATCTGCACTTTGGTCTGTCAGCCATGTGTTGACAAACCCTATGGAACCCACTACACATCGGTATGTAATAGATGGTTTTTAATATAGTATTTATAAAGTGTTGTATGCTTATGTGTTCGTAACAGATTGAATGCACAAGTCCGATTTTAAGTTAATAAAAATTTATTTCTATCAAAAGAAATATTTCAGAACTCTGAAATTTTCCACAGAAATATTCGTACAAGTGCTCACCGTATCACACAGTACATCCACGCCAGAACCGGGACCTTCGTCCTGGGGAAGCCTATCGAAGTTTGTATTATCCAGGTCCTGGAGGACCCCTCAATGACGGCGCAGACCCCACGGTTCCTGCCCGGCTTTATACGTCGCGATTAGCGGCAAGGACGAGTATCGTGGATACTAAATTAAAACACTGGACACCTTTGCTTCGGGGCACCACTCCCTCGGCATCAGAAAAACGCTTGGTGCCTTCCCTCACTTCGTTAGTCCCCGTCACTGGGACCGGGAGGGCCAAACCCCCACCGAGAAAGCCCATGATCTATGCACTATATAGCTCCACCACAGCCAGAGGAACAGACACGACAGTACCAGTACGTTCCCTGCCAAGCCTGAACCAACCTGAGAATAAACTCGGGCTCTAGTCCTGTGAAGACAACTTATTTGCCCCCGTGGTTGAGACTGTCTAAGCACAGATCCTAGCCAGTACTTCCCAGGAATTCTCCTGAGTCAACCCCCGGGGGGGATCACACAGTACAACCAGCAGTTACACTTTAAGCTACTAAGAACGTTAAACAAAACGCAATGCAAAGCACATCTAAAGAGAAAGCTAATCCGATCTCGCGCTGAACTCGCAACAATAACAACAGCAACTAACTAAACAACTGAGAGCAGATGCTCTCTCTTCGGTTTCCAACCGGCGGCAGATATTTCTAGTACCTTCTGCTTCTCGAAATTACCGGAGAGCTATAAGAGATGGATTACGGTTACCGCTAACGTAGTGGTCAATTGCATTTGTTCAATTTCAATACAAATTATCGAGATAACCATTTACTTGATATTAAATGCACGTGCCCCTGTATTCTTACTTTTCCGGCATAGCTTTCTCTTAAAAATTTGTATCGCGCTACATTACACAGAAATTAATTTTAATTGTAATTCTACTAAAATTGCCTATCTAAATACAAAATTCGTAACAATAGAAATAGTAGTTCAAAATCATTGCGTCGAAAGCTCATATGTATTCGATCAAGAGTATCGTCAGTTCAAAAATGAATATTTACATCAACGACACATTTGATTATTGAAAACTACTACGGGAATTTATCGCTTATTACAGGCAATACCACGATAAAATATTAGGAATATAAGTTAACATTCTTTTTTTAATATCTGAGAAAGTTACTTTTTTTAACATAAACGTTTCAATTATTTTAAAAAGTAAAGCCGAAGATGTGATGAAACAAAATTCACGCAAAAAAAAAAAAAGAGTTCCAAAACTGTCAAATTTTGTGCAGAAGAAGTTAAATAATTTTTTTACCGAGAGGATTTGATATCTAATTTTACAGGTAAAGCAATAGAAATATTGACTCACCTAATGATAATAATATAAACTTATATAAATTCTCGCTGTTAAATTTTGATTTTAAAGTACTGTCTAATGATGACATTTCCTTATTTAGAAAAAAATGCTGGAATGCAAAGCTTCTATCATAGTTAATTTTGAGAAACTCTGTGTGTGGTAGATAGGCATTGTTTCTAGCACTGACTTCCTTAGCAAACCTAGTTAATATGTGTGCTATTCATGGTAAAATGTCACAAAGCGTTTTCATCAATCATCTTATTTAGTCGTTAATCTAACTTCGGAGTAAAGGTAACAGTATTTGAGGATTTTATAATTAACCCTTCAAAGAGAAGCAAAAGAAGCTTCTAATACACAAAAATTTAGAAGAATTAATTTTTGAATTTCTATTAAAACTAAAAAATATATGATAAAAATAAATGTTTTCATTAACTTGAACAAAAAGCGCATTTAAGAGATTTCAGCTGTTCTCTTTTCGTACATAAGAAAAAGAAATTTCTTTACTCAAACACCTGACAAGTGCCATTTGGTTGATGGCACACTACACCAACTTAATTTTGTCAAAGGATTGCAATGTTGATAACATTCCTTAATTTCTTGGATAGAAAAAGAAAATTAGACTTTAAAATGAAATCCAAACAACCACAAAAATGTCTTACGGAATTATCACATTATCCCCCACGTATACTGTCTAGTATAAATGGTTAGTATATCCACTTGGCACTTGAAAGATTCGTCCCAAATCCCAGTGAGCGCATAGTTAGTTTCTCACTCTTCCTACTCTGAAAAAGTCCTAATAGTCTCTACCGTGCCTCCAGAACTAAAATCTTCATCATCAGTTAGCTATTCACCATTTGGTGGACCTGGTCTGCTGCTTCACATACTTCGCTCTTTCAAGTGAACAAGAAGCTGAATTATTGCATACTCCAAGTCTGCTCTCGTGGTATAGGTGGTTATCGCCTCCAACTATATTTAAAAGATCCATGGTTTAAATACCGGAGAGGGCATAGATGATTTCTCAGGTTTTCTTCTCCAAAAAAGCTCAGTGGTGTCTTTAATGCTAATTATAACTATGTTTTTTTCCTCAAAAGATCGAGTTTATTAGCCACAGTTTGGAATTTGAACCACATATCTGATTATTTCTTGATTTCCTGTTTACAACCAATTAAGACAGATTTATTTACCCTTAGGACTTGGAATCTGGCTTCTTGCTTTCTGCAAAAGGGTATGTTCTAGTTAAAATAAAGCTTTGTTCACTTACAATTATTATACGTTTCTTCATCCTAAGAGAGATCATTAAATTAAAATTTTATTAACTTTAAATTATATTCTGTCATTCTGATGTTTGATTATCGTTTTAAAAAAACCCGAGAGAGACAAAGAGAGAGAGAGTAGTGTTTCAGTAATAATATAACATTCTCATTGGGATTCTTTCTCGAAAATTAAGATTCATTTTACCCGAAAATTTATCTTTCATAATTTTCAGAGCTCAAAGATAGCAACAGAAAGTCCTCCATGAAGGTGTTTCTGCACTAAAGCAGATAGCCTTCGTGTGCTTTACCTTAACCGAAATAATTTAATCTATTCTAACTCTAAGATATCAAGTTACTGTTTAATCCAGAGGATAGATAAACTCCTTTCGTCTTGTTGTTGTTGCAGCATGAGCAAACATACACCATGTGCTCAGAAAGAAATTTTGTGAGTAAATAATTGTTACATGTACCTAAAGGCTTTTCTTTTTATTGCAAATTTGATAACTGAATTTGTCTTCTAAACGTCAGCTGTACACATACTTATTTGTTAACCACCTTTCTAGTTTATAAACTATATTAAATGGATTTCAAATTTTTTCCGGGTGAAAGTTATATTATGCAGGTGAAAGGTTATTACAGAAAACCTTTCTGGGTGAAGGATAATTTTGACATCAGTGACATCGAAGAAAAAGTAATTATGATAATTATGATTTTGTGATAATTTTTAGGCACAGGATCCATTTACTTTGAAGCTCTTATCGCTTTCTTACATATTTCTCAACTCTCAAACAACATAAAAATAAAATATAGATTATGATTTCCTAAAACGAATATTATTTTCTTTTTTAACATAGATCATTTATTTTTAAAAATTTAGTCATTTCGTCAGCTTAATCATTTTATTGTTTGATCATAAAGGCGTAAGCTTTTATAGTTCTTGATCAACGCTTTTAATACTTTTGGTTCGGGATTTTAAAATTTTTTTCTTATACTGAAATTCTCATGTGATGAAAAAATGATGGTTTCATGAATCAATAGCATCACATTTGTATTTAAATTAATTAATTTATGTTATTATGCGCATTCCCCTTACCTTACTTCTATGGTAAAGATACTCCAACGCAAAACTTTCTGAGGAGAAAATTTAAAAAAGATTAAATGGAAAATTTCAAAATTCTCGTGTAGTATTTTGTTTCATCATCAAAGGTGTTGCATTACAATTAATTGAGTCGTATTATCGCACCGCATAAAATTCTCATAAATCAAGCTTTAATCAGACCCTGGCTTTTGAAATTTCCGCTTCTAAGCAATAAGAAAAATATATAAGACATCAGATTAATACATGCGTCGTAACAATAAGAAATGATGTAGCAGTCTAAACAGTCAAAATGCAGTCTTTATATATTAGGTGCTGATACAATATGCGTAGTATTCTTCATTCCTCCTTTATACTCAGTCAGATATTTTCCTGGGTATGAAAAACAGAAACTGAACTCTCCCTTTATTTTGTAGTTAAGCTCTATAATCCTCTCTCTGAATGCTGGGAAAGCAGATGCCTAATTATTTCTTAATTACAAAATTTAATTAAACTGGCTTGTTGGGCAGAGCAATTTTGCATCCCGGTCCCGTAAGTGAACTCAAAACTTTAGGCTGAAGCTTCAGTATCGATAAACTGGTGACACTACTCGCAAATTGCTCTGCTACATGCACAGTTCTGATCACAAATCGGCAACTGCTCCCTAGAATTAACTTGCGGATATGGTAATCTAGATGTTTATAAAATCTCAACATAAACACATTCGATGAATACCTCACAATTATATACTGCATTATAAAGTTCGGTAATTCCGTTGGCTACCATAAACTGTAACCAAACATTAGATAGACTGACAGCGTATTATCGCTAAATATAAAATACTAATTGAAACTTGAAAAGGGTGGAAAAGATCCTTTTATCTAAAACTAAGAAGAACAGGAGGTACGCCTGATGCTTATAGCTCAGACAGCATTTATGGCGAGATAAATTAAGTGAACAATTAAGTAAAAATTTATATTCAAGTAGCTAGTAGCTGAAAGCTACAAAGTCCAATTTAAATCGAAGCTGGTTCAAAAACCTAACAACCGTAGATATTCAAATACCAGAAATTATAATGCAAGGCCGGAGACTACAAATCTCATCTGCTATCAACAACTTAATAACATGGTCACGAGAGGCAGAACACGCTCTATCTTGCAATCTGAAAAGATTACACGCGAGCTAATTTTCATTCTGGTCTGAAAACGAAAAAAAAGAAGTGATAGTACAGGTATAAATTATAATAGCTGGTCAATTAACATAAAAGAACTTTACAACATTATCATCGGACAGTTAACATCATTTGAAAAAATTGCAGTGATATTTGTAACAAAGATCTTTTGTTCAGTTGAGCTCTAGATGTGAACTTTTGTCCAATTGAGTTTATGTCCAGCTGAGCTGTTTGCTGACATATGGTTTATAAGATTTGACCTTCTTAGGAAGCACACAGTTAGACCAGAATCCTAAAAAGACAGCTAGTGACGTTTCACTGTGTCTTATAAATATCAAAGAGAGAGAGAGAGAAACGGCATAAAGGACTCTTTTATTAATCCAAATAAATTCCATGAGACGGTACCAACTCGTTCTTACAGAAGCCAACACTTTGGGCTTAAATCAAAGGTAATGGTTAAGCTAAAATTAATGAAGCCAACCGGCTTCACAGTATAACTAGCGCGCAAGTTGGCTCTCACAGAAGTCAGCGTAAACAAGCCCAACTGCAAAAATAACCCAAGACCGCAGAATTCTAATCGAAAGAATCAAAGTTAGCAACATGGCCTTCAAACCAGGAAGAACACGCTCTGATTTTACTCTTCAAAAGCTTCTTTTAATTACTTCCTTCATTCTATCTAACTTGAATATCTCGCGCTCTGGAAATTTACATTCTGGCAGGGACTTAACTAATAACTGGTTAGAAAATTAGAATGAAACCATCTGCATTCTGAACTGAGACTGGATAATTCTTATACAATAACTCAAAAGAACTGAAATCATAAGCTCTGAGGTTTAAAAAAGAAATGTTTCGCAGTATTCCTTTGTCAACTGTTGTTTAATTGAATATATTAACTAAATAATTGATGGTCTACTTCTGGTTACGTAGCATACTTTCGCATCTAACGCTGCTTTTCAGAAATTCTTACTGTAACAATCGAGGCTTTAAATGATGTTTTTGATTTCTGTCATATCTGTTAACATATCACGAATTGGGCCAATTAATGTCTATAAAAACAAGAATTGCCTCCATATTCTTGAATTTCATTATTCCCCATTCTTAAATTTCCTCCGTGATCACAAGAACTGGTCCAATATTCTCGATTTTGCAGTAACTAACGAAATCTTCAATTATAACCCAATAACAGTTCAGAAAGTGGTATTTTTTCTGCCTTTTTTTTATTCTTTATTTTAAATCAACGTTTTCTAACTTTATAAGCTATTTTCCCCTTCTTTAAGCATGCCTTCATGGTGTAACTGGAAGCACGCTCGACGCGTACTTGGAAGAGCCTGAGTTTGAAACGGGCCGAGGGCACAGCATATTTTCCCGTTCCTGCATCGATTAATTACTCTACAAGTTGTGCCCAAACTAAAAGGTCATGGATGATAATTTCTCATCATCAGGATTTGGTGACTGGGTCCCCTAATCCTCAGTCGTCTTCTAAAAGGGGGAGTATATAAGATATTTTCTTCCTCCTTTCAGCATGCCTTTGTAGTAAATTTGGTAATACGCTAGGCGCGTATTTGGGAGGCCCGGAGTTCAAATCTCGGCGATGGCATTACGGTTTTCTTCAGTTTCCTGACATCAAAGAAATCAAAATGATTCTACAAATGGCGTCCGAAATAAAAGGGTGGGGGACGATAATTCACCACCAGGATTTGGCGAATGGGTCCCCAATTCCTAGTCGCCCTTTAGAAGGTGAAGTGTATAAGGTAACTCTGCCTCCTTTCCGCATGCCTTCGTGGGGTAACTGGAAGCACGAGCGACGCATATTCTTCAGGTCCAGAGTTCGAATCTCGGCGAGGGCACTGCGGATTTTTTTCAGTTTCATGAATCCAAAAAAATTCTACAAGACTCTACAACTAGCGCCCAGACTAAAAGATGGTGGACGATAATTCGTCACCACCAGAATTTGGGAACTAGGAGTCCCCTAATCCCCAATCGCCCTTTAAAAGCGGGAGTATATAAGGTATTTTCTCACTCCTTTCCACTTATATTCGTTGTGTAACTGGAAGACCGCTGGACGCGTATGAGGAAGGTCCGGAGTTTGAATTCTGCCCAGGGCATTGCGGATTTCTTCGATTTCCTTGTTTCAAATTCTAAAAGTCTCTACAACATCTTTCTATGCTTTTTAAATGAAAACTGTAATGTATATATTCTGTTGTATTCATATCCGAAAAACATGCCTGAATATATTCACTCGGTTGAGCGGAAGTACTTTAATTTGGAGTACCCGAGTTAACTCGGTTGAGTGCATTAAGGGGCTGAATAACGAAATAATTATTGAAAGGAATAATTACAGCATCAGAATTGATAGGAAAATTTTCATTTTTACTGAAGTTAAAATATTGTTTTAAAAATAATAGTCATATATATCCTACAGATGCATATAACAAAACTTTAAAACATATGTAAGGACTTTTCACATCACCTCCGTACGTAATTTCATAATGATAGTGATTAGCAAGTCCAGTAGCATTTGAAAGATCCGTGTTTCGAATGAGAGCATAGCTGACTTTTCATGTTTTCTACTTTCGAAATAATCTGATCTTCTAGACACATACACTTATTTGATTTTAAAATGTACTTTAATAATTCGTCTGCTTATTAAAAGAAGCATGATTAATTTTTTATATGTTTAGCCACTCCTAAGAAAATACTCTTGTTCAAAATTCACGTTAAAAACGTACATTTCTCCTCTGAAAAGACTATCCTGCAAAAAATGTTTACGTTATCTGACACAGCTGTTTCTGTTAAAGTTTTCAAAACAATAGAACCTTTCACAGTAACCCCCTCTCTATGAAAGGAAATTCTGAAAGTGACCAGGATCTCTGAAAACATATTTAAATAATAGGATTGAATGTCGCCAATCTTCATATCCTCAAGGGCGACAGCCTCTATCGAAAACCAGAGTTGTCTGCAATAATGGATCGAACAGCTTGAAATTCGAGAGTAATGTTGTTTACTTACAAAGTCTAGTTTCAAAACACTTTTTAAATAGGAGACCTCTAACTTAACCTCAGCACCATTTCATTTTCATTCAAATAATACATTTCTTGAATTATTTTTCTGAATTTTGCATGTTCCTAATTATTATTCTCAATTCCAAAGCATTGTCAGAAATAACAATGCAGAAGCTTGATTTATGATCGATACCTGACTGAAAAATTATTGTTTTCCTGAAAAAAAATTAGTTAGCTAGAGAGATCGCTATTATTGATTTCATATTTTTCTCTTTTTTACCATTTTTTATATTAGTTTTATTATATTTTGGGTGTTAAATAGTGTTTATTTCTCGTTAGATGGATTATTTTTAATTAACGATTTGTTTCTTCTTTCATAATTAAAATTTAAAAATTTCTCATTGACCTTTCTCATATCCTCACCTCAAGTTCTAACATATGTGGTAAAAAACACTTCCGAAACTTTAGACGTTCGTATAAAAAGCAAACAGGCTGATTCTAGATGCTTAGAATACACAGATGGAGATGCAATCATGGTCAGCCGGTACAGATTTTTATTTTTGGTACAGCATAGCGAATACCGTGATACGGACATTAGATTAAGAATGGTGAAGATGTTACATTCCCTCAATAGAGGCACACAGTATGTCTTTATCACACAGTATGTTTATTAAAGTTGGGAGCATTATCTATTTATTTTAACTAACAGTTCATTTTAAGTTGAAAGACTCCTATTACTTTCTTGTCACCCACGCTTTTTATGCCAGAATGTAAATGAGAGAGCGAGGGTTTATTCAGATTAAGGTAGAAAGAAGAGCTATTTAAGCAAGAGTTTCGGAAGTTAGTTTTAGAGGGTGGCTACCTATTCCAGGGCACGTTGTGCTATCATTATTAGCGACTGGCGTTAGCGGCATTGAGTGTTTTAGCCATTAGGCTTGTCTCGCCGGTTTACTACAAATGAGAGCCTTTCCTCGCGTTAAAGTATTTTGTGAGCCGTTAGGATAAGCTACCACGCCTTGAAATTATTATTTGTTATGTATTTCTGATAAGCCAGAAGTGCTTGGCTAATTGTAATCCAAGTTGGGTCATCTGTTAATTTTATGTTTGAATAAAAGGATCTTATACACTCTTCTTCTGATTTCTATTTGGTTTCGCAAGGCTAGAAGATAATTCTTCAGTAGTCCTTTTTTAAAGTCTGTATTGTATGTTTCCAGAGAGATATAGACTTTGTGGGGTTCCACCCTTTTATTTAACAGTTAAATGTGGGGAACCTCTTACACGGATAAGCGAATAATCGCTTGTGTGAACAGAGACGTATGACTCAAGAAGGGTTAATTACCATTTATTTCTCAAAATAAGGTTTAACACAGTCGCCTTCTATCTCAGAGCGTACAGCAAAGCCTCCACTTGGCTTGAACTCAAAGTAATAAGAACTAAAGCTTAACTGATGCTTAACTAAAACGTTATAGCCGAAGTATCAAGGTTCTAAGTAGTTGGCCCCTAAATCTCAATTGAGTAAGCGAAGCTATCAAGGGCCAACCGTGGTAATAGCTTAGAGAGAGACGTAGTCCAAAGGCAAACCCACGCTAGTAAGACTCTAACGAAGTCAGTGAAATTTCGACTTAAATACTACTCTTACTCATTTGCATTAAACGCGATTCTGAAAACACATTCTGGTAGGAAACTGTAAGCTGAAAATAAAAAGGATAGTAAAGTAGGAAAGTAGCTTTATCTAAAGATAACTGTTAAAAACTTAGGATAAACCTTACAACTTTATAAAGTTTTAATCACAATGCCCTGTAGTACTACTGGGTGAAAGATTTCCTTTTTACTTTTGTCATTATGCAAATTTGTGAAAGTTACTATCACTATACTTACAATAGTGTTAATATTATGCGCATGGTGATACTGTTCTATTATTACTACACGTATGACATGTATGTAAATTTCTGAAAGTTCTTATTGCTATTACGTGGGAGAAAATTCCTGTAAATGACAACAGACTTTAAATACTAGTTAAGTTTCTGAGAAAATAAGCATAGTGAAGAAATTTTGAGAGCAAGATATACGTAACTGTAAGAAGAAAACATTTTTATTTAGCAAGGTGACATGAGTTTGCATGGAATGGCAAATAAACGAAAAAACATTTACAGTAAACAATTTCTGCTGCAAATGAAATACGTCTAACATGGCAAGTATGAGTGTGAGATCAAAATATGACGACAAGCCTTGAAATGTAATGACTTCATAGCGTTGAGTTAATAGGTTTTAAAGTAACAACATACAAATATATTCATTGCAATGGGAAGCTAGTTCTACAAACGAAGAATTCAAGAAAATAGTAGGCCTGTGCTACTAATGATAAATGCAACGCACAGTATATAAGAAAGTATCAGGAAGTACAGTGAAGTAGGATGTTTAAGATTGAAATATTTTACATGATATTTATACTTATCTTTAAGAAAGGTGGTTTTTCGTTTACTGTACTGTTACATTCGTTACGTTTTGCTTTAAAAAAAACAGAAATTTCTCTGAAATAAATACCTGCTTGCCAGGCTTCTAACAAACAGAAAATATATTATTAATAAAAAATACAGGTTGTGTAATTTCAATAATTTGACTTAAATTCTTACTGGTACAAATTTTCAAACTTAATTAAAGTATTTATCTTAAATTCAAGCTTGATTAAAGAAATTAAGAATTTAAATAACTTTGGATATGTCTATTGTAAAAGATTGATAAATATTACATATATTTTTTATTATTAACATGCATATATAGTTATGAATCTTTAGCATACAGTGAGGAAAGTTACATTTTATAAAAAAAAATTTCAATAATGTGTTTATTAAAATACAAAAAAAATACAAAAGGAGAAAAAAGTATAGTTCATAACAGTTCTTAATAAGTAAGTAAGAAGTTCTTCTTGTCATCATAAAACACATTTCTGGATTAAAAAACAAGTTAGCAAAGTTCTTATCATGTAATATAATCTTTCTGTCAGTAACAAAATTGCTCGGATTCTCCACAAGTTCAGTTTTAAGCCTTTTCACGTGGTCTACAGAGACTAATGTTTTTCATATTGAAGAAAGACACTGAGTCAACTATTCAATCAGCAATGAACAGAAGCTAATTTTTAATATCCTGAAGGCATTTAATCAACTATTCAGTCAGAAAGGAACGGAGAACAAATCTACAGGGTCTTCCATTTAATGCTTGTCAATGATTAGCAAATTGTAGATCTGCATAATAAACCTCTTTCAGCCTTATTTAATGTATGTCCCAGCCTCCTAGAAAAGATTAAGTCATTTCCTCACGAAGTAAACAGCATGCTTATTTAATATGTCAAACGTAGATCCTTCAATCTCAGAAATGATTTAAATTCGGGGTGTTATACGTGAAGAAGTTAAAAAGGATTAAAATTTGGCTTTAATATTTTCTCATTCAATTTGGGATTTACGTACGGAATGAAATATTTCACCTATTCATATATATTATTTTCTTGCAAAATTCTATGTAAATTAACCTCGTTATTTTATCATTTTAGCTTTATTTTCACTTCTACGTTTGTCAATTTCCACCAGAATGCTAATTAATTAAGATATAAGTAAGCTCCGAATTCTTGAGTTTTCGAGAGCACTTTGGCCATGTGGAGTTTTACCTTCTTATTTCACAGTTCAATAATCTAAAACCCCTAGCACTAATAAGCGAGTAATCGCTTAAGTGTGTGAACAGAGACGTAAGAAGGGTTAATTACCGTTTATTTCTCAAAATAAATAAGACACAATAAGCTCCTAACTCGGAGCGTACAGCAAAGCCTCCACTTGGGCTTGAACTTAAATTAATATGAAATTAAAGTTAACTAGCTTAGCTAAAGCTAACTGAAAGGTATAGCCGAAGCTTTCAAGATTCTAAGTAGTTGGCCACTGAATCTTAATTAAGTTGGCGAAGCCAAACAAAGGCCTAAAGTACGGTCGAGCGTAGCAATAGCGTAGAGAGAGGTAGCCAAAGGCAAAAGCGCTAGTCAGGAACTCGGGCTCTCTAACGAAGTCGGTGAAACATCGACTTAAATACTATTCTTACTCATTTGCATTAATCGCGTTTTTGAAAATACATTCTGGTAGGAAATTTTAAGTTGAAGCTAGAAGGGATAGGAAAGATGCATAAAGTTAAAATAACTGTTATAAAATTAGGATAAACCTTACAACCTGATTTCTCTGATAATCTGATAAAAATACCTGGCAGCTATCTGATTGCCTTGTTAATCTTGTTTTATTCATTTCATTTAATTTTTGTAATATTAGGAAGTGCTAACATATAAAAAACTCATGTATCATATAAGGCTTTTCCAAAAATGAACAGTAGTAAGTATCGGAGCAAAACGTAAATGTCATTTTTGCGGAAATTGTTTTACCAAATGTTCCGTAAATAAAGCATATGACGGTGGCGAAAAGCATATCATCTATTTTTCCTTCAGGATAGATAGCTAATAATATATAAATGTATAAGTAACTTTTTTTTGTCTTGGAAAATTTTACTTATTTCTTTTCCCACTCAAATTGCTGCTGTATTTATATTAATGGAGTTACACTATTAAAAATAAAAAAATAAATAAATAAATAAATAAAGAGGCATTCGTTTTTCTTAAAACTGCAAAAGGATGCATTTTTGATCGCTTAATACAGTTTAATTGGATTCTAAATCTATTCAAGGTTTTTAGAAAAGTTAAAAATTAATCCTGGAATTATTATATCGAAATTTTACAAAACAAATCAGATCTGCGATTCCAAGCGTTTTATGGCTATGTAAACGATAGTATAGGAACATTTTAAAATCACTCAGAAAGAGGGTGAAACATAGTTTCGTGTATGCTTTCAAACGTGACTTAGTATATTTAAACACACGTTTCATGAGAGGGACTATTCTGACCAAGAAAAAGACTATGGAAAGTAAGTACAGGAAATCAGACATTCAGGTGACTAGCAGCGGCAGTAAATGTAGTATAGAGAACACAAAAATTTTCATTTATCGTAAATACTGTTAACAAAGTTTTTATTTCCTTTTACTTCAAATATGATGTTTTAAAACTAATGTGTTTCAAAGTTGCATGTTCTGAATTATGATTTTTTAAACGATTTTCTAACGTTTTGAAGCTAATTTAGCGTCTTTTCTAATAATTCACTGAGGCCTCACTTTTAACCCGGCTCTGTCTTTATGTGCGCTTTTTAATATGCTGTGTTTATCATTTGAACTTCTCAAGTATCATATACACCACGTATTTATTCCCTCCTGATTTTCAAGCTATAAAATAAGTGGGAAATAGGAGTAGGAATACGTGAGTAAGTGTGTTAGTAGCTTCTTCTTGTTATAATCAAAAAATTGTTTATTCGGAGCAGAAAATCGTTGTAATAACTATCAAGTTTCTGAAAATACATTCTGGTAGGAAATTGTAAGGTGAAGCTAGAGGGGATAGGAAAGATGCATAATCTTAAAATAACTGTTATAAAATTAGGATAAACCTTACACCCTTTTGCCGCATTATGTTATCCTTTAAAATATTATGCAGGGTATTTAGACAAAGTGGCCAGTTTTGTAAATTAAGTTACGGAATTTTCGGTATTTAACTTTTTAAAACATAGTATTTTGCTAACGGGAATCTTCGCTCTGCCTTTCAAAATAGTAAGTTTATTATTTACAGGGTCCTTTTACATAAAATGCTGAAATTGTTTTCCATCAACTCTGAGCCTTATTTTCAGACACTTTGTAAATGGAAGTAGCACATGTCGAGAATCAGTGTTTAAACAAGTAAAAGCCACAATCACATTTTTCGAATATATTTTATTTTGTAAAAGCTGCAGATGTAACTAATTAAGGACTAAATTAAAAAATGTTAAGGGAAATGAAAATAACGCAATGAAAATATACTTGGTTGCAGATAGAGAAGTCTCAAATTCAAGTACCATTTAAAACGCTTATTAAATTTTATGTAGTTACATTATGACGATGAGTCATGGTAAAAAGGCAGAAAATTCTAAATATTCATTTCTGATTCAGCCTCAAATTTTAGTTTTACAAGAAACGTTTCCTCTCTCTCCATTGAAACACTGATATTAACATGGGTATATACAGGGTGGTTATAAAGAAACTTTTCCAACATCTGCACTTCTAGCGTGCGTTCCGGTTAACCGATCGAGATGAGATTACAAATATAGTAATATATGCAATATATAGTATTCGGAGGTATGCGCTTGGGATTCTGTGAATGGCAACACAGAGGCGTTCACGATTACGGTTATAGTTACAGAAACTCGAAAATGTCGAATGGCAACGCCAACATTTCCCAGTCGCAAAATAGTCAGCGCATGAGAAAACCCTAAATAGCGTTGGGAACGGTAACGATATGTCCAAAAACGGACGTGTTATGCATACACAAAAAAGAGTTCTGAAAACCGGCCAACGAAACACGATCTGGGAACACGCAGAAAATTTGCATATAACAGAGGCAAGATACCAATCACAGGCCGCCGATCGTCTGATATTCAATGTAAGAAACCGATAAAATACCAGGCGGGTACGCGAAGTCGTCATTCGGGAACTCGCCCATGGCGACGAAATTACTCTTCCTGGGAAAGTTCGTGGTGAATTGATAAAACTGTATTATCAAAATGGGATAAACGCTACTACCGGAATTGCGTAGGAGGAATGCACTCAATGACATCGTTTGGATGCAAAATGGTGCACCTCCACATATAGCGAGGTTTGTTAAATGGTCCTGGAACAACATTTTGGTGATCGCATCATCTCATACCATTGCCCTTTTCCGTGGGCTCCGCGATCTCCCTATCTGACGTTTATGGATTTCTGGTTTTGAGGAAATCTCAAATCCAGAGTTTACCTGTGCAATCCGCAAACTTTGTCGGATTTAAAGGATTCTATACGACGTGAGACTGCAAACATCCCTCATGCTATGTTGCGTTCAGCGGTATTGTCCACCGTCTTCCGATGCAACGCATATTTGCCTGTGATGGCACCCACGTGGAAAATGTTTGATCTAAATAAAGGTATTTTTTTGTCTGATACGTGTTGTCATCAGTCATCGGTGTCTTGTCTCTGTCATATGCAAAGTTTCTGCGTGCACCCAGATCGTGTGTCGTTGGCCGGTTTTCAGAACTCTTTTTTGGGTATGCATAACACGTCCGTTTTTAGATATATCGGTGCAGTTTCAACGCTGTTTAGGGTTTTCGCATGCGCTGAATATTTTGCGATCGGAAAAAGTTGGCGTTGCCATTCGACATTTTCCAATTTCTGCAACTATAACCGTAACCGTGAGCGTCCCTGTGTTGCCACACAGAATCTCGAGCGCATGCCTCTGAATAACTATATTTGCAATCTCATCTCGATCGGTTAACCGAAACGGCCGCTAGAAATGCAGATGCAGGCAAAGTTTCTTTATGACCATCCTGTATTTTGCGAATTATTCTAAACCAGAGATTGACAAACCTTTTCTTGCATCGACTCCTTTTAAAAAAAATGCTTTTTTCATCGACCTCCTAACATTTTTCTCTATAACATACAGCATACTACATAACATAAATATTTGCTCGTAAATAATTCAGAGATAATAATTAGACTGAGAACATGAATCTAATTTTGAAAAAAAAAACTATTTTATTAGAGTTACATTTTGTTTTTATTTATTTTATTCTTATTTAAAATTTTTACAAACATAAATAAAACTTTAAAAACAAATTCAGAGATTATAATTATATAGAAGTTCGATATTAATTAATGTAATCGCTGCGCTTGATGTATATCGCCTGATACAGTTTTTTCAATATTGACATAAACGTTCTTAACTTAATTTTTAAATCACATCGTTCAAAAATACTCAACCAGTTTCTTGTTTTCTGCAGTAATTTGCTGACTTGATCAAAGTCTGCTTCCACTAGGTAAAAATTAATAATGTCGGTTTGTTAAAAAATTTTATTTCCGAATATTTCTCTCGAATGACCTTTAAATTCCAAAACTTAGCTTGCATATGTTTTGAATATGACTTGAGTCTGAACATCCTCCTTCAATGTAATCACCTCTTCTTACATAATAATACCAAGATCAGATAGATTTCATTTTAACGGTTCTATGAACCATGGTGGCACAATCAAATTTTCGGTATCTTGAAAAGAAACATCAAGATCTTCTTCTAATTTTTTGTGAGTGGTTTATACATAACACTGTATCTCCTGAAGAAATAGAATCTTTTCAATAACGGAGAGTCGCATTAAGTTATCAAAATAACAGGACTTACGTATTATCCCATAGACCGTTGGCGGAAATTTCGGCGACGATCGCCAGTCGCAGGTCGTTTGCTGTGGAATTATAAAGGACACGTTCATCCATAATTGACATTAAATTCTTATATTTGATGCTATAGCACTTATCATTTGGTATCCTTTTTAAAATAATTAGTTCAATAGACGCTCCACTAGAAATAAATCCTTTTATTACATTCTAGTAACAAGCATCATGGACTTGGAATTTTTAGCATCTTCTTATCCTGCACTTAGGTACATGTAACCCATGTATCATATACCTCAAGAGCTAAGAATAAAGCGTTTCGAAACTCTGTGTACCTCCTGATAATTCACTAACAGATTGTGTAGCTGTAAAACAATAGTTTACAGTTCAATCTCTTCATCGCCGAATATTATGTATTATTAGTCGGAGAATATCATACAGTTTACATACAAAGATCATCGCAAATCAGTATGTAAGGCATGTAATAAAAGTTTTCGTCTAAAGAACAGACTCATTACCATGTATGTTTACACAAAAAAATTCTGTTGTTACTTTTTTCTTCTGTTTTTACTTTATGCTGTTACTTATAAATTAAGCGATCAATATATTACGCTTCCGTCAATATTTTAACGGCAAATATAATTTTTTTTTGTGGAAAGGGAAAGCAAAGCAAAAAATGGCAGAAAAAAGTAAGCTGCACATGCAGAGTTCTGTCGATTTGGGGTAAAATGATCGTAAGTGACTCAGGGTGTTACGTAACGTTTTTCAAAGAAAATGTACGCTGTGTTTAGTAGTACCTTCGTGCATTCTAAGTTAATTTTCCTATTACTTCTACCCATCCACAAAGATCCTCTCATCAGAGCTCTGAACCAAATAACAATATCCAGCCGGAGCTAGTTCTTCCTCTTCATAACTCGTTCCCTTACTCTCTCTAAGCGTAGCTATCTTTCCCAGGCAGCTCTGCTATCGATGACAATGTGGGGGAAATTCTGGGCAATTCACAGCCTTAATATGACATGTTTTCAATCATGCCATCGAGAGGCGTAGGCGTTCAAGACGTTTTATTCATGCTTTTTTTTTCCTTTTCCGCTATTTCCTCGGATGGAAAATGCTTAATTCGGAGAAGCAGATAACCTTTCTTCTAATATATCACAAGAGAAGAAAGTTTTTTTTTAAACGTAAGATGTTCTAAATTGTGGCAACAACAATATCCGTCCAATTTCTTGGAAGTAAAAAACGGACTGCTGTAGTAAAATTTTTCACATTTTCAAGGACGTGTTTGTTTATACATTTACACTGTTGTATTTAAATGTTAATTAAAACAAGAGATAATAAGATAATGGAAAATATTAAGGTAGTCAGCATGAATTACACGTGTTGGCTGGCTGTTTTTCAAGAGGTTTTAATTATTTCCATCATATACTATAATACAAATTTATGAAATTTATTTATTTCTGTTAGTGTTATGTAGTCGCTGTTCATGCATTAAAATTTAAATTTGGATGATGATTTTATAAGATTATGGCAGATAAAGCTAAATTTACTCGAGGTATAATCTCGTAACTATTAATTGAACTTATTATTTTAGGAAACCATATTTTTAAAAAACAAGACTTTCCTATGGGTGAGGCAATATTGCAGTACGCTTTGTTAAACAGAATACATAAAATTCTAAACGGATTTGTGAAAAAGGATTAAAATTATATCTCTTAATTATCAGCACGGAAGCAGAATAGCGTGTAATATTTAGGTATAAGCCATTAGATTGTAAATATGTCACGCACGTTAGCGCAGGAATTGAAGATAATATTTTAAATCTTATTTAAGCGCGTCTGCCTTCTTAAGCAGTTTTACTGAAAAGTTTAACTCATGAAGTGTACATTTTAAAGCAGAGACCTTTTTAAAAAATATTAGATTTCGAAAGAATGTTTCTTTATTATTAATCCCTAGTTTTTAAGGATTTGCTTTTATTAATTTAAAATAAACTTCAGCAAAGCAGGAAATTTAACATGATTCTAATCTGGGAAATTATTGGAATTAACGAAAGCAGTTTAATGTCTTATATTACTTAGGTATAGTTAACATCGTAATATAAACCCATATCTTTATCTTCGATCTATTTCCATCTGCAGTTATAGAAGCTAAACGCTTTAAATTTAGAGACAAAATTGTTTAAAACTGAAAAACGGTAAAAACATTTGCATACGTTTTAAATCTCATTTAAACGCATCCTGTCTTCTTAAGTACATTCAGTATAATCACGAGCAAACTTTAAATTAACGACCCTTATATAGAATACTTTTAAGCCTTATTTCTGAAAGCATTAATTTTGTAGGATTTAAATTTATTAATTTGAAATAGACTTCAAAAAACTAAAAAAACTTAACATAATTCTAACGTCAACTGAAAGAATTATTTCAGTTTGTTAAAATATTTAGAACTCATATTCTTCTTAATCATAATTACTAACTCAACATAAATTATTATTATTTACAATATGCTTCTTCACAATTCTACGAAATAAAAGTTCTTAATTTAGTGCTAAATCTCTCTTGTCAGAAAAGCGGAACATTTACATACAATTTGCAATGTGTGAAACTATGCATCAGTAACAAATGCACAAGAGAAACTAAGAGAGCCAACAGATTACTTTCGTCTATTGAGAAGTAGAACTACTTTTATGCAGTATAGAAAAAAGTGCATTATTTTTTTTCAACTGCTTATAAAATTAACCGAACGTTTTTAAATAATATAATAATAGCATATTTTTTATGCTCAAGGATACATTACCTTTGCCATTTTTTGAAAACTGCATTATATTCCGCGCCTTTGTTTGATGCTTCATGTAAAAGTAAAAATCAACTTGGTATGTTTTTTATGTTTATTAATCCATTATCTTATTATTTTTTATCTTTACCGACACTTCTACTTTCGTCGGTTCCCACCAGAATGCTTGGCTAATACTAGTAGCTCAACCTGAATTGGATTCGAACCTAGGCAAAAGGGCTGGCTGCATGGTTGGTTTTCGTGACTTTTCCATGTGTAACGTGAATACGAGCCATTTTCCCTCAGTAAGCTTTCCACAAAGGCATTCCTCCTTTTAAGCACATTGCTCTATTGGCTTTGCCATATTCAAATAACATAATCTAACCCACTAGGATGCAAATTAGTTAACGTGTATAAGAAGAGTTCTTGAAGTTAAGACAAAACTTTCAGCAGAGACCACTGACCTTTTCCTTACTATTTACGCCCAGCTGTTATATTTGTCTGAATCGGGTTAGCAGTTTGTTAATAGTGTCAGCTCTCGTAATTGAGAGTTTAACCCAAGGCTTACAGTAGGACTTCGTCTTTTGATTTGCATGCTTAAATTAATTAAGTTGTATGTTATGTGCTGTCAGACTCTGTATAAGAGGTGACTCATTCGGTACTACAAGAGTTGTTTATTCGTTAAGTTAGGATAGAAATTTTTATTGTAAACCGTCCTTTGAGTTCGGAGTTACTTTCATTGAAAGACTAAGACGGGGTGATAAGCCGCCTGACTGTCTAGACGGAGCCAGAATTTAGCTTTGAAGGTTCCGTATATTCTATTATTATTCATCATAATACGTTCTAAAGATTTAGAGATTAACCTAATAAAAATCGCTTCTAAGCCCACTATTTTAAAGAAATTAAATAAATATTTGTTTCTATAGGGAACTAAAGCAATTTATTTTAATGGGTAAATAATTCGTTTTAAAATTCGATTTTTAAAGTAACTCAAAATCTAATTTTAGACGCTATATTTGGCATGCTTTAGTAAGACTAAACATTCTTTACATACTATCATTAAGACGGAAAACATTATGTGTACATTAGACCGCATGAATTACTTTTTAGGGCAGGCAGATATCTGGTTGGTCTAGGTATTTGAATGACTTGGAAATATCTTCGATAGATCAGAAATCATGCTGTTTATTAAATTTATCCTAACTAATACTTGCTCTTGCAGAATCCATGAAATCAGTATAAAAGATTCCATGTTAAATGCAATACTCCTTTGCTAATATCCAGCTTGTTTGTTTATGTAGAGCAGTCCACCCACCGGACCACAAGTAGCCCTATAGCTTACTCAGCCTAATACTATCAAGTAGTGTCAAAGACTTAATTCAAATTAGCAGCATATATACTACATTGGTTACACTATAAGAAGTCAAGACTTTCCTGCATGCGATATATCACAAACATTAAGTTTTATAATGATGTGCTACATTTTTTTATTTAATTTCAAGCAGAATGTGATACATGTGTGTGCAGAATTTATCTACGTTTTTCTATAAGTTGAAGAACTTGTCATAACAAAAAATGATTTCTACAACTCAGCAATAGATCCCTATATCAAGAGATCATTTCTGCAGGTAATATACCAAATCCAGGCATCGCGGGGTACACATTACTTAGACTTGATTTGACTGGACTGGGCAATGGTTACACAGTATGTTACTTGACTGGACTAGACCATGGTTTTTATGGACTTTAAATAGCCTTGATCTCCTGACCAGAAATCTTGCTGGGGAGTTACCATGAAAAGGCAGGTTGCCAAAACAAAGTAGGTAATTTAAAAACACTGGTTGCCACAACGTTGGTACCACTTATTGTAATAATAAGAAAAAAATATTTGTTGCTTGTAATGTAGCGTCATCATGTTTTTTATAAGCAAAAGTCATGAAAATGAGCAATGCCCTCGCCGGGATTCGAGCCTAGACCTCTCGAATACGCGCCGAGTGTGCTACCGTTATACCACGAAGGCATGCAGATAGGAGGGAGCCTTTTTAAAGGGGGACTGGAGATTAGGGGACCAATCCCCAAGTCCTGGTAGTGAAGAATCATCATCCACAACCTTTTAGTTAGGGCGCCACTGTAGAGTCATTAGCATTTTTAGAAGCAAAAGTCATAAAAAGTGAGCAATGCCGTCGCCGGGACTCGTACTTAGACCTCTCGAATATGCGACAGTTATACCACAAGGGAATGCAGAAAGGAGGGAGAACATGCCTTATAGTAAACACTTTTTAGAGATTTTTTTATTTAGTTCAAAAACTGGTATATATGCAATTTTCGAATAAATTGAAGTTCCGACAGTCAAAAAAGACAGAACCTCTTTTGTTTACTTTCAGATGTTGAGAACTGAGAAGCTTCTTTACATTCTTATCATTAAATCATATTAGTCAAACACCCACTTAGCTGCTATTTCTGGGCTGACAGTTTATTTGAAATAAGGAGCTTATATACTTGTAATTATTTAATGGAAGATAGTTAATGGATATTTAATGGAAAATATCTGACTTACATATTTGTCTTCATTCCTATCAAATGTTTTCAGGAAGATAATATTTCTCCCTTTCCCCTTTGTAAAACATTCAGCGAATGGTAAAAATGCTGATATTAGTGAGGAGAAAAGAAAAATAGACTTCACCTGTGAGTAACGGAGAAGTTAATTTATTTATTAATAACTGAAAATAACTTACCATATCTAAACTCTCAAAATTGTTATCAGACTTGCTACATTTCATTACGAATATATTTTTTTTTAATTTCTAGCAATCTTCATTTACTAGCCGTTACATCGCCCAGAGCCTGCTGCTTTCTACGAATAATATCTAATTTAAATAAAATTGGAAGGGAATGTAAAATTAAACTTAGGCGAAAAAGCGACATTAATTTTGCGTAGAGTTTGAGTGAAACTTCCTAGTTCGTAAAATATTTATTTTAGCTTACTCTTCACCTACCGATGGTACTTAGAAGTATCAGCTGCTTTAAGATTTGGAAATTGCTTCAACACATGCTGAATCACCAAGCATTGGCAGGACTGAAATTCACTGGTTTATTCAGTTGCGTGTTTATTTCTAGAACAAATTAAATATTCAGTCCAGCCGTTTTGGGATAAATGCTTTTCTTAAATTTGATGAATAATGTTAACGCACTGAATTTAATTAAATGGCACTTTTTGTATTTTTTCTCATCTTAAAATATGATGCTATTAACAAAATATTTAATGTAAACAGTGCTTATTGTTTATTTACCAGGCAAATTTTGAGTGCCACTTATAAGTAACGTCAGTAGCATAGCTATTGTAACTTACAGGAACTTACAAAGAGAAGATCATCAATTATTTTTGATATTTACTTTACATATTTATTCATTTGCAGTATAAAATTATAAGAAAAAGTTATTTTTCTTTTGCAGTGTGAACGTATTTAATAGTATACTGCTGGAGTACAGATGCTAGTATAAGTGGGAGGGACATCAGGAGTTTATCATTAGTTGTACAGGTATAATGAAAATCTCACTAACTGTGTCGCTCCGCCTCAAATTCGATGGAGAATATCTGTTTACTCCTCTGGCAGGGCAGCTTATTTGCGTTTGAAGACGAAAAACAACTTAACAAGCATTCGCCTACATAGCTTGCCATGTATTTTGAGGGTTGCCTTGCCGCACACACATTGTATGTTTACGAACATCCATGGCTTCTCCGGGATTCGAACCCAGCACATGAGTATGGCTGTTAGCCTTACTAGCCACCATACCGGTTGAGTGGCATATTGCCAAAGTAACGTATAGCGGAACGATTGCATGAATTGTTTGTTATCTTGATGCTAATTCCGCAGAGTTTTCTGTCTTTTTGCATGCTAAAGTGGCCTACCAGCGTCCGAGTGGTTAAAGTCTCTGAACTCTGGTAATTCGACAGAATTTCGATTCAAAGCGAACAGGCTGCCCGTATGGGCGTTTTCGTACTTTTCTCCGTAAAGTAAAAACCAGCCAGTTTTCCTTAGGAAGTACTCGAGCTTTGCCGTAATCAATTATACCAGCTATGCTAAAGAATTCCTCTTTGAAAGTGATTAATCATATTAATTTAAATTACTTGAAAAATAAATTAATATCGCTTGGATATTTTTAATGCTTACGCAAAAGTTTGTTATTTACAGTTTAGAATCTCTTGAACTGAATTATTTTTTTTTCATGTATGATAAACTACGTATTACAAAATGGCGCTTTTTATCGTTAAGGACTTCGAGCAATTTATTTTGAATATTTTGTTGAATGGAAACTTCCTAATTAGGAAGTATGGGTCTACTCTGGGGAAATCAGTGATAATCCAGAGTACAGAAGCTAAAATGCTAAAGAGTAAAAGGTTTTTTATAGGAAGGCACAAGAATAAACAAGGGTCTTCAGCAACGTTAGGCCAAAGAATTAATACAATCCAAATACGCAGATAGCATCTACATATGCAATTGGGATTCTGAGCGACTTCTTGACGGCACTTGTAAGAAGTTCACGACACGCTCGGCCAATGAATTTCCTGATAAAACGAAAAAACGCAGCTGAAAACATTTCTTATTAGCGTGCTTTGGGGTTCCATTATATAGCGAAAATGTTGCATCAAGTACACTCTAGTACCGTGACATATTTAAGACAATGGAATTATCCTCATTTATGTTTTGAATTTTTTTATTCAGAAAGAGCGACCTGTATAGAGCAAAAACACAAATGGTAAAGGGAGTTAAATTTTACCTAAAGAGAAGAGCTATTAAAAATTCAGAGAAATGATAATTAAGAAAGCCAAATAAGGGTCTTATTTTAAAACGCATGTGCATTATTAAATTCAATAGCTACAATAGTCTAAGATATTAACAGATGAAGAAAAAATAATTTAACAGAAATTTTATAATTAAGTTTGCCACAGTTATAACTCAAGGCTTCAATATCATAACGTATGGCATGGATTACATGTTTTATTGCAATACCAGAAATATGGTTCTAAACTTTACATTGCTATCGACAATGTTTTAGGACGAATTTCTTCTCATTATTGATATGAGCTCCGCAAGAGAATGTTTTCTTCCTGGTAAATAATTTTTTGTTGCCAACTTTTTTCAAAATTTATTACCTACTGTAATGCTTTGAAATTCTCTTAGTTTTACGCTCATTTCTAAGGGGAGACAATCTGAGACTTTCAGATAATAACATAAAACAGGAAAGCTCACTAGTACTTAACTTGACTTTTCATGCAAAGTTTAATCTCCTTTTGCTTTGATTACAATAAAAAATAATGTCAAAAAACTGAGGAACTATGGAATTTAAATGAGTTCCAACGGAGAATATGGTTCTTTTCCTCAAGCAGAATATTATACTACCATATTCCATCGAGATTCTGACGCATATTTCTCTGTCTCTATAAACGTTTCGAGTTTTTGAAATAACAAAGAATTTAAAAATTTCATTCATTTCTGTCATACCCTTCTACTGGAGACGATTAGATTAATTCTGAGTATTCATGAAGTGTTCGATGCAAGTGGAAAGCTGATTTTTTATACAATAATGTTTTTGGTTGAATAAAAATTCATTAAAATTTTGTTTATCCCGTATTTATCATACTCTCTCGTCAAAACAAAATATGAATTAAGAAATATTTTTAATACTATGATAAAAAGGTCCGAAGTATAGTGAGTGTACAAAGCTATTGTTTTATTCAATATTGACTCATTTCCAAAATCTGTCATATTTTCGAAATGATTATATGACATATAATAAGACATTTCCATCGAAATGATTTTGGTGAAGCCATTTTGGATAACAAATTTTCGAGTAACACCTGATCAGATTCCTTTAAAATGTTGACAATACATCATATGCACACGTATACATCATTTTTGACAGTCAATATTTTTTCTAAAAGTTTCAATAAAATTTCCTTTTTTATAAAAAAATTTTGTTTTCTTTTAAATCACTCAAAGAAAGAATATGCATCTGTATAGCAAAGAAAAATTACATTTTTAATATACGATTTTTTTTAAATTACATCAATTCAGTTATCATTTTACGCAATTAAACGAATGTATCATAGCTGAAGAAGGAAAACCGTGTAATAAAAGGTAACGTTATTGCAGTTTAAATGCGAGATTATTTAAAAAATTCTACTCATAAGAAGCATGAAATTTGAACGATCTTGTCATACAAAGAACTGTTAAGTTTCCAGTTTCAGAAATCTTCTTCCAGAATGCAGTCATCACCTAGGCCGCTGACAAATTTCCTCACAGAGCAGCAAAAATTAATTTGATATATATTTTTTTATGCTTTCGCTTAGGCGAAATTATAATGCTTTCGCTTTAGGCGAAATTATAATGCTTTCGCTTTAGGCGTTCATTCACTTTGAAACTGCTTTGAAACAAAGTGAATTTTAATTTATATAATCTATCAATGAAAGCAGACACTTGCAAATCACGATCTCTAAAATGTTGTTTCACGGTATGTTTTCAAGTGATACACTAGAATTGCTGGTATTTATTACAAGTATGTACTTTATTCCAATGAATTTAGAAACGACTTCTGTACTCAATGTGTATGGAATTATCACATCACCAGTTCTTGTCCTCAAGGTGGGAATGGTTAACATGTCCAGTGGAAGATCCCTTCTTCAAATCCCAGGGACGGCGCATTTGATTTATTATGTTTCCAGCTCCTAAAAACAGAATAGTTCCTATAAGCTGCTAATCTATTATTATGGAGAACGATCATTAGTCACCACCTAGGTAATGGTCAGTTGGGTATTGCGCTTCTTCCCAGTTGCTCTTTAAGTAAGGTGCAATGCTTTGTCAGCTCCAGATAGCTGTTGAAGGATCCATGGTTTAAATCCTCTCATAGCTGACCTCTCACACTTTGAAGTTTTTATATTCTAATTATCTCTACACTGGTGCTTGAGCTAAACGTGTGATGAACGAAAACTCATGATCATCCGAATTTTTCAGGTGGGTCTTGAGCCTCTCTCTAGTCGTCGTTTAAATAGGAGAGAATGTAAGGAACGAACTGTTGTATTCCCTTACGTTCCCCAGTATATTCTCCCTACATTTTCTTGTAGTGTAATTGGATAGTACTTCCAGTAGGCAAGGAAAAAATGAACTGTTATTTTATCACTTCTGTCAGCTCAAAAAGATTTAATTGTCTTCTAACTTATTTTTACAAGTCCACCACTTCGGTTAAGCTATACCTAAGTTAAGGGAGGCTTTAATTTTAAGTGAGTTTGAATAATTACTTAGGAATAACTAGAATTTATCACTGAGTAAACTAAAGCTGATATTAGTTATTTTAAGCAAACCAGCATTAATTTTCAAATAGTCGCTAGTTTGACTCTGCTGAAATGTTTTGCTGTCATACTCTAATGCATGGCTCGAATTTGCAGTTTGTTAGCAAAGCATAAAAAATTAATGGTAACTCTCATTCCTTAGTGCGCTATAATATATTTCTCCATGCTATCTTCATTAAACTTTCAAGCGTCTGCTTCGCTTAACTTTAACAAATGACACAATGAGAAATCATTCACCCATAAGTTAATCGATTTTACGATTAACTTCTTAATTCAACAGTCTCTGACGATATTCCAAAAACTGCATCATAAATCTTATTAAAATTCCTAACATGAAATTGACTGGAGCAAATTTATTATATGCTTACTTGCAAATGAATAAAATGAAAAAGAACTATGATTTTAGATTTTAACAAACAGCAAGAAATCAAATACTGTTCCTAATAAACAAATCAGAAGGCACAGAAATTAAACAACATATTCATTAACATGCCTTTTCTTTTCCTTGGAAAACAGACATTAATTGCCTGATTCTTGAGCATGAGCTCCTCCTCTGTCTTTCCACTGAACCAGATCTCATTGCTTGATATACAAAATTCTAAAAATAAGAATGCACACGATATTAGTACGCGCCTTATTAAAATGTTCAGTATCATAAGAGGGTAAATTATTTTCTCTCCAAAGGCTCTACAAAAATATTTTACCAATAAAATCCCTATTTACTCTTCCCTGTTTGAATCATACATGTGTATACATTTATATACACATGCGCGTTTGTGTGTGTTAATGTAACTTCTTAAGTCGAGTAGTGGAATAAAAAGGAAAGATAATGAGGCAAGATAATGGAAGATTGAGAGCAAGTGACAGTAAGTTTGAAAGCTAGGAGTTGGATTTCCGGCGTGGGTGACGTTACAGTAGCATCTGACACATGAATAATGCAAATGAATCAAGTCATATCTTGCCCTCACAGCAGTTTGCGGGTAGGGGAATAGAAGTAGTAGTGGTTCGGAAGATAGAGAGCAGTAAGTTGCTTGAGTTTTTATAATCTCTTGGAAATGGAGTCCCTTTATGGTCATTTCCCCTATGAGTGTCATGTTTGTTACCTTTCGCTCTGTTTCGAAAATCTATCATTGTTTCGGTCACTAAGGTAAAGCTGTTGCAATTGAACTAATTATGTGGTTGAAAGTTATAATGATAGCTTTAACTTAAGTCTTTGCAACTGGATTGTCCTTTACATGCGATCAAGAATTTGCGACTGTTTCACTATCACAGCTGACTGAATTTGAAACAATAACTGTAATATGTGACATTTTTAGCCTCGCGTCTTTCAGCATCCTATTTACTAGAATCAGCTATCAAGGATAATTGACATTAAAGCTCTTTTTCCGATATCTCTTGCATCCCTTCCTCCCCAGTATTTTGGTTAGTAGACGTGAATATTTAGTCAATCTAATGTTTTCCACCTACCTCGTTGTTTTCTACTTAGATCCAAAGAGCATGTTATTGACAAACTGCTCTCGACTGTTCATTGACTTATAAAGTTTATTCATATTTTATCATTGTTGCATGGTTTGTGTAAGAAATCATTTTGTCTTTCCATAATTCCTCATCATATTTAAATATTACTACAAAAATTGTAAATATTTATTTGTGCTTTATGCATTTTATCAGCTTCTAGAACAGCTCCTCAATCTCTTTTGCCCTATACGTTCCTTTCACCATTGTTAGATGCATCCTAACACAAAATGGAAAGCATCTGGTTAGATGTATATGAAAGCAAAGCACGAAAAGAAAACTTTTGAAGCTCTCTCTTAAAAAATAAACTTTTATTTTTACGATCTGACTATGTGTGCCCATCATTTGACCTAATCATATTTGGATAAGCATCTAATATAGACAGAGAAAAGAGCGACTTTTAAGTTTGCGTGATATGATATGAGGTGGGGAATGTATGTATTAAACGCAGTTAAAAGGTATCCTACTTCAGTGGCAAACTGGAATAGGGTTTAAAATCAGTTAATTTTTATGTGTAATGAATACGAAATCCACCCTTCTACACTGAATTTTCCTTCCGTAGCCGTGAGAGGGTTAAACGCACTATGGAGTTGCTCAAATTGTTTACGGCACGTAAGTGTAAAATATCAGCTGAGAGAGAAAGTAGAAGCCGAGATAATTGCATCTAGATTGAACTGGCAGAATATTACAGGGCAGCGAGAGTGCCGAAATTCTCTCTGTCTGACTAAGATCCGAAAACCTTCAGTTTTAATAGCCTGAAAGCTAATTTGCATTCTGGTGAGGAATATAAAAAGAAGAAGTTAGGGTCAAGATGAAAATCATAATAACTAGTTAGTTAACATAAGAACCTTACAAGGCATTAACAATAGACTAATATATATATATATATATATATATATATATAT
>KK115527.1:68182-105585 GCA_000611955.2 Stegodyphus mimosarum
ATCCAGTTCGCTTTAAATATTTCCAGAACATTCAATAACTGTACGTGTAGAAAAAGCGGGAAAATGAATTTGACTACGGGGCTGTGAATTTAATTCCACGTACTTTCGAATAAGAGATCGTCGCCATTAAAAAGAAAAGAACATGCATTTAGAATTGTGATTGAGCAAAAAACAAAAATAAAAGACGAAATTTAACTTAGGGTTTTATATGTACTTTTGACTATGGAGTTTTATTATTACATATATATATATATATATATATATATATGAATATATGTTCATGTGAGTATTGCGAGCTTATAAAATAAGATTGTTTGATTTTTATTTGATGGCTCATCACTCCGCTCCAACCGGAAGTGTAAGGTAATTAATCTGTAATTTATCGTTTTGGAATGTTTCTCTTTAATACTTATTGCGTGTGGCAACTAAACTAGTGTTGAATAGAACTTCGATCTTGTAATTTGCTCTATACCTGATTTTTAAGACTATTGTTATAATGAAAGATAGAAGTATTTTGATTTCATCTTAATGTTGGTGTAAAGTAATTCGAGAACAATTTTTGTTTTTGTTTTGAGTAATTATGAGTGAACTTTAGACCTTTAAAACAAAAAGAACTTCTTTACGTAGAAGTGTCACTAATTACATTAAGAAAATAGAAGTCATTATAACAGCTGATGAAATAAATTTAATAGAACTAGAAGAATGTGTTGAATTATTAAAACAAAAAGAAACTGAGTTAAAGAAGCTTGAGTTTGAAATTGAAGGTTTAATTACAGGCACTAAAGAATTAGAAACCGAAATAGATAGTGTTCAGGAGTATGCAGATAAAATTCATTTATGGAAATTTAAAGGTGAAAAACTACTAAAATATCAAAGTAGTAAAAATAAATCTGATAATGTAATTTCAGAACAGGTTTATGAAAATATTAAATTACCAAAGTTAGCATTACCAACCTTTGGAGGTACTATTACAGAATAGATAGCTTTTAAAGATCTGTTCAGTGCATGTGTAAGAAATAATACAAATTTATCCAACGCTCAAAAACTACGATATTTGAAGGCTTCGTTAAAAGGTGAAGTTTATCGCATCATTCAAACTATTCAAATTTCGGGTTGTAATTTTGAAATAGCGTGAAATCTTTTAGACGAAAGATATTCAAACAAAAGAGAACAAATATTTGCCTACATTAAACGATTCCTAAGTTTATCAACTATTCAAAATGAATCAGCTATGGCTATTTTAAATTTAGTTGACAACATTAATGAAGTAATTCGCTCTTTAGAAGTGTTGAATCAAACCATTGATCATTTTGGAGACACTTTAACGACTTATTTAATTTTACAAAAGTTAGATCCTTCTACAAAATTGTGGCTGAAACATCATCTAAAATGTAATGAGATTCCGAAACTTACGACATTAACTGAATTCCTAAAGAACTCAACAAGAACACTCCAAAATCCAAAACAGCAAATCAACAAATAATAAGATACCTAAATCTGCGTCTCAGTATAAGAGTAATGTTTTGGTAGCTACGTTGGGTCGTGGTAATTGCAAAGAAGATCATAGTTTAGCCAAATGCAATTTTTAAATTTATCTGTTCAGCAAAGCATAGACTTTGTAAAATCTAATCATTACTGTTTTAATTGTTTATCTAATATGCACTTGCTCAAAAATGCAAGAGTTCAAATACATGTCAACATTGCTTTAAGAAGCATTACAGTATTTTGCATATTGTAAATAATTCAAAGAACAAACCTCAGTTAAACAGTATGTCTCCACATACGCAATTTATCCCTAAAAGTAATGAGTCAACGAATGTTAAGGATGCTCCATCAACAGTTTGTGCCTCTCATTATGATTCGAATTCAAAAAGTAATCAAACTAGTCAGATTTTGTTGCGTACTGCATTGACAAAAGTTCAAAATGCTGAACAACAGTTTGTGACGTGTAGATGTTTATGTGACACTGGATCTCAGAGATCATTTATTTCAAGAGACTGTGTGGAGAAATTAGGATTACGAGTGCAAGATAATTCCATTTCTGTGTCTTGTTTAGGAGAATTTAATACTGTGAGTAATGGGGAAGTCGATTTGTTATTCACTTCTCATTTTAAAAGTGATATTCGCATATTAACATCAGCGCTTGCATTGGATAAGGTGACAGATAACATTTCCTATGTGTCTTTACCACCAGTCATCTTTGATAATTTCAGTGATTTTAAGTTAGCTGATCCATTATTTTACAAGTCATAACCAATTGACATTTTACTTGGTGTAAATGTGTTTCTGCATTTAATGACGGGAGAATTTGTCAAACGTGGTCCAGATCTTCGATTAGTTTGAGGCTGGATAACTTCGAGTACTACAAATAATGAGTCACATACATCTGAGCCAGTATATGTAAATCGTGTGATTGCAAATACAGATGAGTTAGTAAATTCTTTTTGGGAGTTGGAAAAATTTCCAAATATACAACCTTAAACAGATGAAGAAAAACGTTTTGAAGAACATTTTGAAAGTTCTCATTTTAGAGATAAAACAGGCCGTTATTCAGTTGCATTATCATTCAAACATATTCATGTGAAATGGCTTACAGAAGATTTCAGTATTTAGAGAAGAGACTGCTATCTATGCCAGAAATTTACAACCAGTATATTCAATGTATGAAAGAATATTTTTCACTGGGACATGTAGAAGTAATGTCAAACACAGATCGTGAATTAGAGAATAAACACTATTATATACCACATCACTTCATATTGAAAGAATCTAGCTTAAAAACAAAACTTAGAGTCGTCTTTAATGGGAGTGCTAAAACAACCACTGGCATTTCTTTAAATGATACATTAATGATAGGTCCAAAAACACAAGAGGATCTAATTTGTTTATTATTAAGATTTAGACTTCATAATATTGCAATAACTGCTGATATTCGAATGATATAGAGACAAATAAGGATTCACGAACAAGATCGAGACTTTCAGAAAATATTGTGGAGAGATAGCTCAGATAAACAAATACAAGGTTGCCGTTTAAATACTGTCACATATGGAACTGCAGCTGCTCCATATCTTGCAACCAAAGTTGTGAGTCAATTAGCGATTGATGAAAGATTGAATTTTCCGAAGGCACAGAGTGTAGTTTTAAGAGATTTTTACGTTGATGATGTACTAACTAGTGTTAAGCACAGTTCAGAAAGTATCGCTTTGATCGATGAATTGCAACAATTGCTGCAAAAGAGTGGCTTTGAGCTCCATAAATGGTCGACAAGTAAACCATCGGTTTTAAAAACTGTTGGTTTAATGAACACAGATAGTAACAATATTCATCATGTAATAGAGAATAAAACATTAAAAGTTCTGGGATTGAAATGGCATTCTGACAATGATGAATTCAAATGTAATTTCAGTGTAATAGATTATCAAGGTGTTCCGACTAAAAGGATTATTTTGCCATTTGTATCAAGGTTATTAGCTCCGTTGGGGTGGATAGCACCTTTTGTAATTCTCTCTAAAATGATCCTTCAGCAACTCTGGAAATTATATTTGTCATTTAATGATCCTGTACCAGAAGAGATTGATCAAAATTGGAGAGGTTTATGTAGAGAAGTTAAAATTTTGAATTCCATAAGTGTACCTAGAAAAGTACTGTTACCTGATTATTTCCGATGTGAACTTCACGGATTTTGTGACGCGCATGGAAAAGACTATGCAGTAGTTATTTATGTCAAAACTTGAAACAACTCTAGCATTAGTGTTAATCTTGTAACAGCTAAAACTCGTGTAGCACCACTGAAACCTATCACAATTCCAAGACTGGAATTATCTGTAGCAGTATTGTTAGCAAGCTTGATTCAGGCTGTTCGAGCTGCATTAGTTGTAAATTTTGATTCAGTGCACGCGTGGAGTTATTCACAAATCCTAATGTCATGACTAAGGTCAGATCCTAAAAAGTGGCAAGCATTCGTATCCAAGAGAGTTTCTGAAATACAAATATTCTGAAATACATATTACCACCTGAGAATTGGAGTTCCATTGATGGCAAAGAAAATCCTGCTGATTGTGCTTCGCGTGCGTTATTTCCTGCACAACTACTTTCTCATGAATTGTGGTGGAATGGACCTCCTTGGTTAATGTGCAATGAAGTTCCTTTGTTTAAACATATCCCTATTGATGAGAAAACACTACCAGAAGTACGTAAAACAGTATCATTTGTAGTTTCTGAACCTGTACGGGAACTTACTGTTATATCAAAGATATCTTCATTTTCGAAGTTACAACGCATATTTACTTGGATATTAAGATTCATACCAAATTTAAGGGTAGCACATCTGGAGTGCAATACGTCATTTTTATCTAGCAACGAAATTCGATCCGCAACACTGTGTATTATTCAAATAGTACAACGATTGAACTTCAGTAAAGAAATTCAGCGTTTGGAGATGGGAAAAGATTTACTTAAAACCAGCAATCTCCTTGGCTTGAGTCTATTTTTAGATGATAGCAAAGTGTTACTAGAGGAGGAAGATTGAAAAATGCGCATCTATCAGAAAATGAAAAATATCCAATCTTATTGTCTTCAAAACACAATGGGACGAAAATCATAATTAGACACTTTCATGACAAATATCTACATGCAGCACCAGAACTTCTTCTATCTTTAATCAGACAGCAGTTTTGGATCATAGCTGCTAGATCTGTTATTCGGAAATTAGTAAAGACTTGTGTTACATGTTGCAAACATAGAGCTCAAACGGCAAGTCAAAGAATGGCTGATCTACCAACATCTAGAGTAACACAATCGCGACATCTTCGTAAAATTGGAATAGACTATTCAGGACCGTTCTTAATCAAACATCGTGCAGGAGGTGGACAAAAATAATTTAAATGCTACGTGTGCTTATTTGTGTGCTTTATAGTCAAAGCAGTACATCTTGAAGTAGTAGAAGATCTCTCAACAAAGGCATTTTTAAGTGCATTGAAATGATTTATTTCAAGAAGAGGGAAGCCAAGTGAGATTTACAGCAACTGCGGTACGAACTTTAAAGGTGCAGAAAAGAAAATTGAAAATGCAGTGCAAGCAAAATCAAGAAATTCACAACTTTTTGTCTTTAGAGAAAATAAAATTGACATTTAATCCACCTTCATCTTCTCATTTTGGTGGACTATGGGAATCAGCTGTAAAGTCAGTGAAATTTCATCTGAAGAGAACTGTTGGTGATACTGTGCTGACTTATCCTGAATTTCAAACTTTGATAAAGCAAGTTGAGGCTTTTCTCAACTCTAGGCCTCTGTGTCCAATATCGTCTGACCCCAATGATTTAACTGCGTTAACCCCTGGTCGTTTCCTAATAAGAACGTCTTTAACTACCATACCTGAGCAAGATTTAAGTTTCAATTCCTTAAATCATCTTGACAGATGGCATGTGAAACAGTTCATCTTTCAACTGTTTTGGAAAAGATGGAGTCAGGAATACCTATCGCAACTTCAGCAAAGAACAAAGGGGCAAAAGAGTCAAAAGGATTTAGAAGTTAACGATTTGGTTCTAATCAAAGAAGACAATCTTCCACCTCTTAAATGGAGGTTAGGAAGAATAACTGCTGTTCATCCAGGCTCAGACCATACAGTCAGAGTTGTTAGCATTAAAACTGGTCATGGTGTCATAAAACGACCAATCTTGAAACTGTGTCCTCTTCCAATACAGACTAAAAAACTGTGAACCTACGTGACATCTAATATTGTATCTTGTATTAGTTTATTTTATGTTTTATTAATAGTATTTTCATTACAGAATAAGACCTTGCAAAAGTCACCAATTATTGAAATTCCTTGGGATTTCAACAGGGGCCAGGATGTTCACGTGGGTATTGCGAGCTTGTAAAATAAGATTGTTTCGTTTTTATTTGATGGTTCATCACTTCGCTCCAACCGGAAGTGTAAGGTAATTAATCTGTAATTTATCGTTTTGGTTTGTTTCTCTTTAATACTTGTTGCGTGTGGCAACCAAACTAGTGTTGAATAGAACTTCGTTCTTGTGACAGCCCTGTGGAATGGCTCGCTATGTTGTAGTAATTTTCGCATTATTAGAATAAGTGTAATTAAATAAAAATGAAAACTATACAGTACAATGCTCTTGTGTTAATTTTGTGTACCAGCCACGTGAAACTGTGGTAAGTAAGCATCAATATATACGTTGCATAGAGTGTAAAAGAAAGCATTTCTTTAACCAAAACTAGAGTTTCAGATGATAAGAAGTCTTCGGTAAGTAAGACCAAAGCCAATGCTTAAACGTATAGTACGGAAAAAGGCTAGGTATAATTATTATAGATAGCGTAATTTCGAGAGAGTTGGTAAAAAGTTTTATTATTGTCCCTCATCAACACTTCACGTTAAGAAGAATTTGAGCACAGGACCTTTGGGCTCGTTGAAACCATAATAAAAATCATCAAACTCGAAACACAAAAACTCATATTATATGATTAAAAGATTATACCTTTTTTCACTTTATACCTTAAATAGAGATAACTTATTATACTGTATATGAAATGAAAATTGTAAATAAATAAATAATTTGTAAATTAGAAGTTTAAAAATATACACTGGTGTGCAAAAACTAAGGACGAGACGGTTTTTTCAATATAACTTTGTACAAAAGCTTTCCAAATCAACACATTTAATACCGTAAGATCCCCAATACGTAAGGACATGAGTGATGTAAGCAACACTTACTAAAAGAGAAATCAGAGGGTTAAAAAGAAGCTTTATTGAAAAAGTAGCATGGAGCGCAATGCGACTGAAGGCCGAAACATCCCTGTGATGGGTGTCCAGCAAAAAACATCCGGTCTTTAATAGGGGATATGATCTCCCCTGACTGCTAGGCAGGTTTCACATCATTTGTGCATGCTGGATATGTGGTTGTTAATGAGCTGTTGAGACACTGCTGCTCGTTCCTCTTGTAGCACCAATCGCAGTTTCAGAATCGTTACAGGCGATACGTTACGTGCTGCCACGGGTCTCCCTAGTAAGTTCCGTACATGCTTGACGGGATTTAGATCCAGAGACCTTGCCAACCAATCCATGTGTTCAATATCTTCACTCTCCAACAGCTCTTCGACAGTAACTGGGCGATGAGGTGGAGAGTTGTCGTCCATGAAGAGGAACTGAGGACCCATAGCCCTTGTGAAAAGACGCATGTAAGGAAGAAGAACCTCGTTACAATAGCAGTCCCAGGGGACGAACCTCCTTGGGAGATATGAAGGTCGGTCCGGCTACCAAGCATTATGTCTGCTCGAACGAGAACTCCGCGACCTCCAAAACAGTCCCTTTTGATGATGTTGAAGGGGTTATTGCGTGTTCCCCGCTCTGTCCAGATGTGTATGTGTCTAGAATCGCAACTCAGACTAAATCTGCTCTCATCTGTAAAGAGTACTCGTCCCCATTCATTGTCTCTCCAATTCCGGTGTTCCCGGCACCACAGAGAACGCCTTCTCCGATGGGCAGGCGTTAGAGGTACACACCGTACAGGGCGTCGTGCAAACAGACCACCACCGTGCAGTCTTCTGGCCACGGTAAAACGCGATATCGGTCGTCCAGTCGCCTCTGTCGTGTGTGTAGCGATTTCTCCTGCTGTCTGCCACCTGTTTCTTCTGGCCTGTAAGGCAATATACCGGTCATCTGCGGGCGTGGTTCCTCGTGGACGACCACTACTAGACCCCCGGATAGCTGTTCCTGTAGTTTGAAATTGTCTCCAAAGTCGTGAAACGATGCTGTGAGCAATTCCGAACTCTGCAGCCACACTTGTCACACTGCGGCCTTCCTCCAACTTCCCAATGATTCGACCTAGGGTAAAAGCATCCAGATGTCGTCTAACAGATTGATTATTCGCCATTTCTCGCTGAGGCAGCAACTCGGTGTGATTTTAACTGCTATACGGCGTGCAATCTCTTTGCCAGAAATACTGATCTTACACCGACAACATGCTTTCTACTACTCAGACACTCCCCCATTACGTCTACCTGTATATCTGCGCATGTGCTACCGTACGTCACCTTACTTAATCTCCAGATTGGTCTTTCTGTCCGCTCTGCCTCTTCCTTCAGCTGATATGCTAATTTTTCGACTTCGTCCTTAATTTTTGCACACCAGTGTATATACGTGGCACGTAAGTGAAAATCATCAAATGTTGCGCGCATCATAAATTTGAAAATGTTGCAAATAGAAAACAATTTTTGGTAAAACTGTATTCGAAATACATTAACCTCTAATGTAAAACCAAAATATATTATAAAATGAATCTTAAATTTGAAAAAATTAAGAAATTTTTTTTAATTTAAAAATATGTAATTTTTATCTTTTTTTGAAGGTGTATATATATTGATATATGTAAACTTTTTGGTTTCAGCCTGCAGAGTAACAACAGTAGCATACACAGTTAAGTTTATATAGATATAGCATATATGGTTAGAAAATAACACTGCGCGCAAACCTCAAAATTACCAATTTGAGAAAATTCAATTTAAAGATGCAATATCACTTTTCTCTAATTTATATTTTTTAAAACAAAATTAAAATGCACCAGAAGCATAAACTACTCCTTCGTACAATGGACTACTCCTTCGTTTTGTTTATGAAGCTCATCAGCTTCCTTTTTTTCCCTTCTTTTGGTAATTCGAGCCTCTAAAGTATTGGACTGGGCTCGTTTCTGTGCAAATTTAATACGAATTCTATTTGCTTCTTCAGCAAATGCTACGCAGTTAGATCCCAGTATACAGTCTAATTCTTTCATGATGAACCGCGTTGCCTGCTTTCCATCATTAAAGTTGGCTATTGCTAAATTTGCTGAAATTTCTACAATTTTTCTACTATTGTTTGTTGTTTTTGGACAAAACGTCCAGATCAATGAGTTTAACGACTCATTTTGTGTTCGACCACCAATGCATCTTTTGAGCAAGTCTGGGTGGGACAAATCTTTAAATACTGATTTTATAGCATCCATAACTGCTAAAGGAACTGAATTTGTGTGTTTAAAGTTTTCATTAAGCTCAGTTGTGTTAAAAGTTCAGTGCCATTTACAACAGCTCTTTTGTATGCGCACCAAGAATCACAAAAATCGGGATAAAAGTCATGAGTTACTACCTCATCATTTGAACGTTTATGGTACCAGATAGCCTATATAGCCTTTTGCATATCATGATAACTGTCAGAATGCTTCCTAATGGCATTCCCATAATATGTTGTAAGCTGATCTATCAACACATCTGTCAGTTACCGCTAAGAGATTTCTTGTCATACAGTTTTCTTGCCACGGAATTTTTGTTTTAGTTTCTTCAAACGGGCACCCATTCGTTTTTGAATGTGGCCAACACATTCTGTCTTTGAAATTGGAACATTATACGGGTTATCCTTCGTAAGGGCTAAGAAAGTGTTACAATCTCCATCACCTATATAATTCAAGTAACGAACATCATACTTTTCTTCGGATCGAGAAAACATAGTCAACATACCATTCACTTCCATTTGTGCAGATGAGCCTGAATGATTCCTACTTCATACTTTGTTATGTTCCATTTTCCATTTCAAATACCTTTCCTTTGAAGATATATTTTTTCCAGTTTCACAACTTTTGCAGTAGGAACTTGAAACATAACGATCAATAACTTTACCCGTTTCACCACCAATAACGGAAGTTACACCGAAACGTAAAGAATGACCACTGGTTTTCCACGTGCCATCTCCGCTGACGGTCAAATCTGAAGAAACAGTCATTTTTACTTCTTATTCAGCTGCTATCTTCATACTATTTGCTGCAATATTATATGCTGCAGCATGTATATGGCTTACAATTTTGTCATATGACTTCTGTGTTGCAGATGGTGGTAGATCCATAATTCCAAAAAATGTTCTGGATTCTATCAATCCTTTTTCAATACACCTCATTGCTAAAGTAAATCTTCTGTTTAAATCAGAAGCATTTTGTTTTTCACCTACAGGTTTTGAATTGATTATATGTAATCCAGAAGAGCAGCATGAAATATTTATTTTTATAGTTAAAGCATATACTGCTTCAGAAGTAATAGTAATTTTGTTATGGCAACTATGAGAGCATAAGCATTCTTGTAATCCTGAAAATAATAATCTTTTTCAATGAATGCAAATTCGCTGTTACCAGATACTAATAAATGATATAGAAGTTTTTTCGCTGACGCTGAGACATTTACATCTTTATCATTACTTCTTGTGTACTGCTTTCCGAAAAAAAATATTTCTTTTCCTTTTCTTCGTTCTTTGACCTGAAGCTCTTTTGATATTATTATTCATTTTTAAATTTCAAAACAAAATCCTTTACATAAACGTTTACTTAGTAAAATAAACTTGTTATGAAAGACCGAAATAGAAACACTGAAACAACGTCTGATTCATCGTGGAAATAAGAATTAACATGCAAACAAACTACCAGCAGTGAAGTTGAGTAGTTGTCATCCTCCTTCCTCTACACGAAAAGTAAATTAAAAGAAACAGTATTAAATATTTCTGTGTATAATTATGAAAATATGAGCTCGTATACAGGGTAACCAAAATGTAAACAACCAGCATATTTGTCCTTTTAAACGAGCGTCGCTAATATACTATCCATATAAACTTTCATAACTCAAGAAATAATGCGAATTTTACAAAGCGGTTTTTTGCATTTTGTTCAGAAATGTTTATATATTCATAGAATGTAAAAATCTGAAAATCGACTTTTTGAAGATTTAAAGGTCCTGTTCCCCCTTAAAGGCGAGTGCAAGGACAACAGTTTTGCCACGAATACGAACTAATTATGGAAAGAAGATCGCCGGATAAGACCTTCTTCAGTTTTTTGCATTTTTCAGTCCTTTGCAAACTGAAAAATATCTCCCACAAATTAAAATGAAAGTAGAAATTTTATAATATTTAGTTTGAGTTCTGTGTCATTTTTTATAACTGTCCAAACATATATACAATTTATTGAACGCTGTCCAAATTTGTGTTGTGTTTATTGAATATTGTCATTGCTTTCGGAATAAGACCGAAACGGAAACACATACTCCAGTTAATTTAACTCATTCATGACTCAATTTCTAATGTCTGCTTTACTGAAACTCATTGCTTTTTTAGTAAAATAATGCACTTTATAAGTTATTTTCTCCCTCTTTTCTGATGTCTTCGTGGTGTAACTGGAAGCACGCTCGACGCGTATTCGTGCGGTCCAGAGTTCGGATCCCGGTTAGAGCATTACACATTTTTCACATTCTAACATCAGTCTAAAATAATGATTCTACAGCTGCGTCCGAACTATAAAAAGGTGGTGGACGATCATTCGTCTCCACCAGGATTTGGCGATTGGGTCCCGTCATCACCACTTTTCCTTTAAAAGGGAGAGTATATAAGACATTTCCTCTCTCTCCTTTCCGCATGCTTTTGTGGTGTAACTGGAAGCATGTTCGACGTGTATAAGAGAGGTCTGAAGTCTGAATCCCGGTGAGGGCATTTTTTATATTCCAACACCGATTTAGCCTAATAACTCTACAACTTAATTTAATAATAGCCTAGAAGAATTTAATGTAATTACCCTGTGCGTGTTCTCGTGATATAAATATCGAGTATGTCAAAAATGCGTGGTTCGAACCGTGGCGATACAGTAATCGATTTTTCATGTTCCTCGTCTTTAATCTAACAGTCTATACAATGAGGTCTGAAGCATAGTCTGTTGCTTTATAATAGGCACTTCAGTCCATTTCTTCTCCCCAAACCGTAATCAAAATCATCACAAAAAATGTCGAATCCTCTAATTTGCTAAAATCCTGTAATTCCCTCTATGCGGTGTTGACGACACATGTTAAGCTCACAAGTGAGGGGATGGTCGCAATGACCTTGAAATGACTATTTATAAATTTTTGCTCCCCCAGTGGCGAGGGCTACCCATTAGAAGTGTTAGCCATTACAAAGGCCGGAAGCGGTAGTCACTTCATTGTGGAGGCATCTAACAGGTGAGCCACCGTTGCCTCTTATGAAGGGACAGACAATAACATCCCTGCCTTCTCAGGGATTCGAACCCGGGACCTTCGGCACTAACGCTTTTCTGTCTGGGGGACTCGATTTATAAAGAAACAGTGTATAAAATATGGTCGGCCCTACATCGTCACCACCTGAATTTATCTACAGTGGTTTGAGCCTCGTGCTTCTTCCCCGGCAGCCCTTTAAGAAGGAAATAATGTGAGGAATTTTCGCATTTTTTGCTTGAGCGGTGTCGTCGTATAAGCGGTTAATATATCCAGCTAAAAGATGGAAGATCTATGGCCAGAGCACAGTTAATTTTTCTTATTTTTTGTTTCCAGAAATCAAACACGCTGAAAGCTTAGTTTAATAAAGCAAATCAATAATTTAAACAGGATTTTGGAAAATATTTTCAGCAGTTTTGCAAATTTTAAAAAAAGTAATAACCTTTTACTTTTCGCTGTATCATATACCTTTTTTTATACATTTTTTTGCCCTTAAAATTTATGATATTTATATTTAAAATGTAAAAAATCTTTAATTCACATGAACATTCTAAAGTACCCATACTGCTCTCAAGAGATAGGCGATTCCGTAATTTTTATGAATCGAATCATAATAGAGCTCCTTTATATTGGCTGGTGTGCTGTTTAAGTCGAATCGTGAATCGCTGAAGTATAATTTGTAATACACTTAATATTCGCTCTGCTCGAATACATTAAACAAAATAAACACATGAACAAGAAATTTAAAAAAAAATTTCAACGAGCATTGCAAATGTTTTCTGGATTGTTGAAAATACACGCATGTTATTGGAGGAAATATACCAAAAGATATACGTACATTTTATAATACGCATATTTTATATTTATTCCTATTTTATACCCAATTAACCTATGATATTAATAAGCCATCAGCTGTGTCGAAATGTTTTCGTTCTGAAGATTTGTGTTACGTGAAAAATATTTCAAGAACTTTTCTCAACAAAGGAAACAAAAGTCAGAAATGGGCTGAAAATCAGATATTCATATTTGTGGAGTCAAGTTCTTATAAATTAGATTAAAAACGTAAGATGTAATTTCTCAGAATCAAATTTGTTTATAAAATAGCATTAAGCTCGTCTCCGCTTTTGATTATTATTATCCGAAATTACAAAGTAAGACAAAATAACCGATTTTTATTATTCCTGTTGCAATGGCGGTATAATTATTCTTTAACATTTTTTAAATAATCAGTATAATGCACAGCAACAGATAATTAGTAGTTGTTATCTTGCTAATTCAATATTAAATCTCTTCCTTGAAAATAATTTTTAGAATGAAGACGAGATAAGGTAACTTAGTTTGCAGGTGAGCATTCATTTCGATTCCTAGATAAAAAGCTGCAATCTTGAGAGCTTCCTTACCAAGACTAACAATAAATAAATAAAATAATCTCGCCTCTATCGAAGGGAGGATTGTATGTCGAATGGCTGTCAATCCGCACCGATTAATTGGAGTCGGCGCCAAAACGCCGGCCCGCTGCACTTCTTTCTTCAGACTTCGCTAAAAAGCAAGACGGTTGCCACATTTGGCAAATTATCGCTCATGCATACAGCTCCACTTTCCTTTTTCTAGCTTTCAAGAGATAAAATAGTTCACTGCTCTTGCAGAAACAAGGAATTTTTCGAGAAGAAAATCTAGCGGTGGCATCAATCCTATTCAGTTTTACACACTGTAAAAAAATTCCTGGCTTTATTGAAAAGACATTGCATTGTAAGGAAATTGGGGAGGAACTGATACGAGAATTCTAGAAATGCATTTTGGAATTTCACGCTTTCACTGAAATAATATCGATAAATTTCTCCGAGCTCGATGGTCCAGCGATATAAGAACTCACTCTAATATGATTAAAATGCATAATTTTCACATTCTACTATGTAAAATACTAGAATGTCTTAATTTTTTGACACAATTACTTAATATCTAATTGTAAAAGAAGATTTTTGAAATTATACATTTTAATATAATGAAATTTTGCAAAGTAAATATGGATTCTCTCATCGATGTGCAGGCAGTCTCAATCTGCATTAATTAACTATTTCTTCTTAAAAGTAGATTTTGTTCAGAGTATCTTAAAACCAGGAATGTGTTTTATAAGGATTAATTTACACTTACGAATAATTACTAGGCACAGGTCGTAGAGTTCGTAGTTATAAAAATTGAATACCGTACAGCTTAATGAAAAAAAAAATGGAAAGTGATTTTCATAACGTTTCATAACGTATTGTGGTCCTCTAAAGTATAACGCTTGAAATTACAGTAAAAATTCACAGATAAAAGTATTAGTTGTAATAAAAAGTAAAAAATATGTAAAAGTTTGAATTCGGAACAAAGCAGTTAATGTCGTTTTAAACATATTCTTCATTTTGTGTTCCATCTAAAAGAAAGATGTCTTAAATAAAAGCCGAAGGCGTAGACTTATTTACTCAATGCCTATAAAATCTTTAAAAAAATTGTGAAAAATTAATGACTAATTAATGGAACACTGGGATGACTAATTTATAGAATTAAATGGAATAGAAAATATTTTCTTAAAAGTGAATGGGAATTGCTTTCATGTAATGCCGTCAGCTGTGACGTAATAATTTTGATCTGAAGATCTGTGTTATTTGAAAAATGTTTCATGACTTTTTCTAATGCAAAATGTTTTGAGTAATTTGCTGAAAATCAAGCATTCATGTTTATGCAGTGAAGTTCTTAAAAGTTAGATCGCGAAAGGTAAGAAATCTCTATGTGTAGTTTATTTTTATGAAAAGCTTGCAAAATCTTTTAAATACAAGAGATAAACTGTTGTATAATAAGTCTTAAATAATAAACGTATACCTCTATTATACTCATTAAATATTTTACATACCTATGTAAGCAATAAATTATTACGTAGTTATATTAAGTGCTAAATTTAGTTTTGCTTTCTTATATAACAAAAGGAGACTATAATTACCTCTGATAACTTGAAGGACAACAAATATGTTTTTCTCCATTAAAAACTTAGTTAAAAATAGAGAAAAATTGCAGTTTTATTACCATATAAGCGAAGTACATATGTATAAAAAATGCTTCATTAAAGAGTTTAGAACTTAAATTATAACAATTAATATTTAATTATAAGAGAATGACAGCTAAATTGTGCTATTAAAATCAATTTATGTTTTTATATGAACTCTCTCATAAATTTCTCTGAAACTCCTGAAAAGCTCGTTCAAATTGTTTGGAACGGTTAATATAATATCTAAATTACTTCACTTTATTTAGCTTGCTTTAATATCGGATTGTATATTCATGAGATTTTTCTGTAGACGCCTTAATTAGACAAAGGATTTCCTGAATTTGGAGTTCCCGCACATTTTCAGCCCACGCAATCTCCTACACTCAGCTGCTCCTGAGTCTGTATTTTCTACGAATTCTATTACTTAACTTTCGTCGGATAGCGTATCCCAATGCAACCAGTAAATATTTTAGAGCTTTATATTAGCCCCTCATCTGGAGTTCATTGGTAGGTTAGAAATTTTTGAATCTAGCGGTTTAGTTATTGTTTATTTCAGGAGAGTCATTTATAATTATGTAAAACTATGCTTGAATTATATCATTAAAGAAAGTCTAGCCATTTAATTTTCACTTGTTTAATCCTTCTTGTCCTGATGGATTAATGTCTATATACAAACTAAATTTTAAAAACATATATAAGAGGTAAAGTTTAATTGAAAGATTTATTAAAACCAACGCCTTGTACCACATCCAAAATTAACAGATGATGGATGGCAAGGTTTTCGTAATTCAATACACATGCTCTGAAACACAAATAAAATAGACAAGTTCTTTTTCAGACGCTAAATGCCTTGACTATAGTTAATGGGTATTTAAAATCTGAGCGCTAGCGAATACAAAATACATTCATTAAAACGGGCAGATGGAAGGCTCTTTATCACAAAACAACGCTCTATATTGAATGGATCTCATAATATTGTATATAAACTGCAAAATAGGCTCGATATTTAAATTAAAACTAATTTGCATTCTGTTGAAAAACGATAGAAGAAACATAAAGCACAGAAAAGCTTTAACATAAAAATATTGTTTATTGGAGGAGTTAAAGCAACAAGAATCAGCTTAATATTCATAAATACAACAAGAGTCAGTTTGATATTCATAATATAACTTTCGAAGGTTTAAATGTAGAACCTTCTTCTTCAACTGCAAAAATGCAAATGACGAAAGAGAAACTAGTGATAAGAATGAGATGAAGGAAGTCAAGTTACCGGACCATTTATTGATGAAAAAATTAAAAAAAAAACTTTGAAATTATTCCCTTAAAAAGTCGGGCTAAAGATGGATTGGAATTGGGATCGGTAATAAAAACTGAAAGATTTTTATGAATGTGAAACGCCTGTAGAAAACCTAATTTGCCTATGGAAGATGTCTTTTGAATAATTTTGGTCGCAGAGATGTGGAAAATATAATTTTCTAACCAAACGTTTTGGGCAACAGAGGATTTATGTGTTTCTTTTTTCCTAACATACGGCTCGTGTTCTTTAGCCGGAAATTTCAAGGCTCTCTTAGTTTGACCACTGTAAATTAAATCACATTGGCAAGGTATCTTGCATATACCCCAGGAGTTCAAATCCGGAATGGGTTCCTTAAGTATGGTGCTGCGAATTTTATTGATAGAGCAGAAAACGACCCGAAAGTTGAATTTACGTTAAATACCTGCAATTCTATAGCCAATCGATGGAAAGAAAGGAATGACAACAGAATTATTATAGTCCCCTAAAACGAGAGGATGCTTTTAGTTATGTTGAGATGAGAATTTTTTAACCGGTTGGTCAATAATATCGGGTGAAAAGCCTGTGTCAATAGCAGCTGCTTTTAAGTACTTTAATGCTTGATCAAGAGACGATTTGGAAGAGCAAATTTCAAATGCAAGGAAAACGAAGGAATAAAAAGAAGCTAAGTTCTTTTTAATCGAATAATATAATCTGAAGTGCGATGCAAGGCAAACAGATAACGGTTCATCTGGTTTAGATTAGATTTTTAGAGGCGTTTTACATTCATAAAAATCTTTCAGTTTTAGTTAACAATACCAATTTCAATCCGTCTGTGCCCCCAGCTTTTAAATAAATTATTTCATAGTTGTTTTAATTTTTTCTTAGTAGATGGCGCCGATGGCGCCGGTAGATTGACTTCCTTTCCCTAATTTTTATCACCTCATCTTATCACTTGCTTCTCTTTTGTCATTCGCACTTCTGCAGCTGAAGAAGTAGGTTCTATATTTAAACCCTCGAAACTAGGTCTGCAAATTTATGAATATCACACTGATTCTTGCTGCTTTAATTCCTCCAGTCATAATTATTCGGCATGTTATTTAAATTCAAATTAAAGTAACGTATTAGCTAAAATAAATCTTATGAAATCAAAGAACAAATAAAGAGCTTTGGAATGTATGAACAAAAATAGCAGCTTCTAAAACACACAGTTGAGGACACAAATGCTTGTTTCGAGTAGGAATCGAAACCAAAACCTATATATCTGCAGATGAGAGCATTTCAACGAGGCCACTGGAAACTACTGATTATGTATTAATAATCTCTGTTTGATATTCGGGAAACATTCGGGATGCTGCCACACATGTTTTATCGGCATTTAATTGTTAACCCTCCAGCAGGACTATCCCTGCCTTCGTAGCAAGAAATTGTTGTTAAGTTTCTTTGCATCAACTGTGTTAAGGCAAAAAAGATACTTTTACAGGCGCCAAGTTTTGCTGTTTCTAGTTTGCAGCTATTCAGCATAAGCGATATTTAAATCCGAAAATTAAAAATAAAGACTAGTATACTCTATTGATCTTATTTTGAAGATTTCCAAATTATGTAAGGTTATTAATAGAGTTAATCTTTTTACCACAGGATACACAAAGTCTGATATTATGACAGCAACAATGCCTTCAGCCACCTAAATAATTAGAAGCATTAGAAAGGTTTGCTACATGTTTTTACTCAAATGCCAGAATTCCTTTCGTTTCAATGATCCGTTCTTTCTGATTTTTATAGTTACAGCGAGAAGCCATATATTCCAAGCATAACCTATTCTTTCGATATATATCATCATGTCGCGTAACCTTAGACAAAAGCGCTTGCTCATTTTAGTGCACATTTATATGAACACTAAAAAAAAAAACATGCCATTCAGTTTTTGCATACATTAAAAAGGCCCTCATAATACGTCATTTATATTTTTAGATGACTAAAACCCATTTGTAAATTAACAAACTAGCGGTAACGTTTCGACAATTTCCGGCTTTCGACAATATTCTTACCATTAATCTATCAGTTTATCTGTGCATATAAAGTCTAGCAGTGCATTAGATAGCGAGATAAACATACACAGCGTTAACGGAAAGAAAGGAAAATATTTTTACTCTCCTTTTAACGGTAGTATAAGCATTAGGTGATCATATATGAATGTATTATATGGCCAAATTTTTTTTCTTTAAAAATTTAATCTGTCGTAAATATGTAAATCATAACAAATATTATTATTTCTTCATCACAATGAATTGCAAATAACTGACATATTCACAAAGCGTAAGATCTTCCTTTCCAGAAAACACCCTTCTGGCGCCTCCGAGACTTTCTTTCAGGACAATGGAAAAGCTGATATCTAAGGAGTGCGAGCGTGTAAGTTGGACGTATCAAGATTGGAATGAATATGGAAAATGGTAATCCTGAAAAAAAAATTTATATTTGCTTTTAACTTATATTTATTATGCCATTAGTACAACAAAAAAAGTTTCGCTTGGACCACGCATAACATTCGAATGGCGTAGTCATGAGGAAGAAATATATATATATATATATATTATTAACAAGTACGAATGCCAAAAGCCATAGTACATCCCAAACCCTCTGAAATCCTATTCGAAGAAGCACGTTAGTGCCAAAATTACATATTAAATACAATTAAAACTTAAAATCCCTGCTTTATTTAACAGTATCTGGCAGTTACTGTTCTGCCCTATACTGTGCATTAAACAAAATTTAAATATCTGTGATTGTCTTTTTATCAAATATTTTATTTATTCTTCGGGACATTCTTATTCTACTTTAAAAGCGTATTTCACGATTATTATGCATATAAAGGAATAACTACTTTTAACCCACCATCGTGTTACTGTCAAATAAAACATATCTATGGTAATCATGAGGCACTGTAGCTGGAATGGTAAAGGAATACAAAGGATATATAGAGCGGATATATAGGAAATATATAACGAGCAGATATATAGGATATATTGGGATATGTAAGATATACAGGCAGAGCCGGGAGAAGGGTGAGGCAAGTGTGAACTGCGTATAGGGGCACCAAATTAACTGCGAATTTTAGAAATACATTTTAAAATAAATTATGATCATTAACATTTAGTTTTGAAATCTATGAAAAAATATCGTTTTGAAATATACCATTTAAAGAGAAAAACAACGGCGCCATGTTCTTTAGCATTTGCGAACATGCGTGCGTTTTCTTAATCAATTAAACAAACCAAATCATAAACGTCATTAACTGTTATGGATTCTATATTTACAGTGAAACAGAAAAATCACCATTATGTATTTTAAGTAGTTTTCAGCCCGGAGAAATTGCGCTAAGAATATTTTAAACGTTGCCAATCACTAATATTAGAATAAAAGAAACTTAAAAATACTTTAAATAAAAAAGTAAAAAAAAATAGGCGAAATCTTCTCTTGCCTCCAAACATTTCAAGTATCACTATATAGAGCATAAACTAAATAATCAAGTATATTTTGAAAAAAAAAATATTGTCCATTTTATCTCACGAAAAGAAAGAAAAATTAAATTACTAAAAAAAAAAACTTGAATGTTCATGTATACGATCTCGTCTTCTTTGAGAGCATGCAATTAGACTAGAACTCTAAAACACGGCTAGTGATTTTTCACTGTGTGTTATAAATACCACAGATAAAAATGTAAAGATGCTTTTAATAATTCATGTAAAGTTTAACGGACAGAGTCAGCTAGTGCTTACAGAAGCCAAAACTTTTGGCTTTTAAATCAAAGTTAATGGATACATTAAAATTAATCAAATTTAAGTACAGCCTTTATAACTAGCACGCAAGCTGCGTCTGCCCGAAGTCGGCGTAAACATGCCTAATGGAAAACAAAGCACTGGATCTTCTTCAAAGACAATATTTCAGCAGCTCAGGTCCATCCAGAAATCTGGAAGGAAAGGACTTTAGCAGAAAAAATCAAAACATGATACATTGCTTTAATTTATATTATCTCATTCTTAGTTAAACATTTCGTTCAAATTTATCTGCATTTTCATTCAACTGATGAATGCTGTGCATAAAGTCTCTTCCAACACTGCTCTGCAGTAGAAATATACTGTACAGAGAGACATGGCGTCTTTTGTATAAGTGACACAACACTATCACCTAACCCGCAACCTACATGTTAAAATTTTCGATTCACTCCTATTTTTAAAACTGCACCTAATGTGCTAACAAGAGTGTGCTTTAAACTTGAGTGTTGGTTTGAGAGTCTAACTATAACTCATGCATACAGCTAACTTTCTTTTAATTTCTCTTAATTCTGCTACCTTGCATAAAAACGTCTCATTCATACAATACAAATTTAACATTATAACTATGGAAGTCTCAATTTATTTTAGCACATATAATTCGAGAGTAGTTTAAATATTTACAACACAAAACATGAGACATACTACATTAAATAAAATATTTACAATAATAAATTATAAAATTCAGTTTGCACTTTACATTAAGATACATAAGTTGCTTAGAAATTCGTAACATTTTCCTTCACATATTTAAATTCCGAACTTCTTGCTCTTTAAAGCACTAAACCTCACGCGAAGCAAAATTCAAAAGAGTAACTAATACTTCTCAATACAAAATAAAACTGGATCTTGGTAAGGAGAAATTAAAATTTCACTCATCTTTTTTGTTCTTTTAAATCCCTGCATTCTCTTTGCCACGAAGTCGTTCCATGTGGGAAATGCATCAGCTTGCCGAATCCGGAAACTTTGATGGGGGTTGAGTCTTATCTTCTGTCAGCGCTTACCAAAGTTTTGGCCGCTCACGAACTTTTAGACCTTCCCTTGGTGTTAAGGACTGTCTTCCGTCTCAGCTCTTCGCTTGTTCAGCCTTGAATTCCTCGCTGACCCTTCCTTCAGCACTTCAGGCAAGCCTGAACGATGATATTTCCGCGGTCGAATTTGAGACGCGATGGTCTTGTTCAGATAGCCACTTGTTCCTTAGCATTTTCGGCGTCGGTTCCTATCTGTACTTGGGTTCTGTAGATGGAACTTTCTCTCGGACTTTTTGCGTGTGTTGATCATCCTTTGCTTGCTCACATCTCCTACTGGATTCCTTTCGTCTTAGCTTCTTTTTTGGCCCCTCTTTCTTCCGGTTACCCTCTTACACGGTTTGGTTGGTTCTCTGCATTTGCAGTTGAATTTCTCTTCCTGATCGACACCTGCACTTTCAAGCCCACCAGCGGCCGAGTGGTAAAGACGCTGAACACTGGTAGTTCAGTCCGAGGTTCGAATCCCGCGAACGGGCTGGCTGCATGGGCGTTTTCGTGGTTTTCCCCATGTGTAATGTTATACGAGTCAATTTCCCTTAGAAAGTCCTCCACGAAGGCATCCCTCCCTTTAGGCAGATAGCCCTCATGTACTTTGCCATAATTGAATAACCTAACCTAACCTAACCTGCACTTCCAAATTCGCTTGTTCTGTACAGCAGCTCTTCGCTGAAGTCGCATTTTCTGATTGAGCTTTCCGAAAAATATCCTTAAAAATAGGCATTTTAGTCCGGTCATAACAGGGATTAATATGATCCACATTTACCATTGTCTGTTCACTGTTTGTATCTTTTACAAAACTAGAGATTTTCTAATCCTTTCAATTAAGTATGGGACTTAAAATCGAGGACAAAAACTTAGGCACTTTTTATATAGGAGCGCATTTACCTCTTTGCCATAGGTGAAAAAGTACCTTGGCACGGCTCTGTATTTTGGATACATATAGGGAAATATGAGATATATGTTTTATAGTGTTAATGGTATACATAGGTTATGCTGTAGTTTTTGCGGAATATGAAACCATTTCACACTTTAGTGATAGTCGAGAATCCCACATAGTAAACTAGAGAGAAAATCACAACTTTCTTGATCATTAAAACATGATTTTTATTTCGAACAGAAAAGAATTCTTCAGAAATACACTTTTGCTTAAACTGGTGCCACATTAGTGATGCTAAACGGGTCGCATAATTTCTAAATACGCACTAACACTAACAATAGAGAAAAAAGGCGAGGCGAGAGACGTCGTTTATTTATGCACCAACAGGCAAAAAAACTGATGCATACTAACTATGGTCGCACTGATAAGCCGGAAAATCTTTAATTTAATCCTGAGCAGCGATTGAGTTAAAGATTTCGCAGTGCAGAGAAATTTCAGGGAACGAATAAAGTAACATGCGGCAGAGTGACGCAAAATGATGCAAAATGTATCCTAAACGTAACATGCAAAGTGACGTAAAATAGCGTAAAGCGTATCCTTGAAGCGCGGATGTGTTTAATGAATTTAAAGGTCTATTGACAATAGGTTGCAATTCAGTTTAATAATTTTGTTTCATATTTTATATTTTACATCTCTTCTCTTCCTCTGTATATATATACACATTAAAATATAAAGCAGATTTAAATATCACGCTCATTTCTGTAATAATGCAAAAGGAAATATCATTAACGATTCAAAAAAACATTATATAAAATAAATGTATAAACAATAAAATACAAGAAAATAGAAAATTAATTCACCAGTCGCAGTATATCCTAGTCAGAGCATTGGTACACCGAGACATGCAAAAGAGAATGTCTGTTTAAAAGAGAAGAGACGCACAATTAAACTTAACATGTAAATTAGATTAAAAACAAACTGTGCGTCCACCAGCCCAATCCCAACAGGCCGGAAATGAAAATTGACTGATAAAACTTTAAATTAAATTTGTGCAAGTATTTAGAAATCATTCTGAAATGTATTGAAAAACGCAAATGGAAATTTTTTGAATAAAATATCTTTCAGCTTTAGAATCCAGCAATAAAAAGCCAATGTCCCGTAATGATAAATGTATAAATTTATACCCTATATACATAATGGAATATATATGCGTTCACCCTATGTATGTATCCTATATATATATATAAATATATATATATATCCACGTATAGGTAGATACACATTCCTTGTATACATATGTAATGAATTATATAGAATAATAATGTAGTTCGTAGAATCGTAAGGTTATTTCGAAGCAGGAGACATGAAAAATGAGCGACGCCTTCACCGGGACTCGAACCACGGACCTCTGGAATACACGCCCAGCGTGCTTACCACTACAGTACGGAGGCATGCGAAGAAGGCGGGAGAAGTACCTTATAGACTCCCCTTTTTATTAGGGGATCCAATCGCCAAATCTTGGTGGTGGAGAATCGTCATCCACCACCTTTTAGTTCGGGCGCCACTATAGAGACATTAGGTTATTTCGAAGCAGGAGACGTAAAAAATGAGCAATGCCCTCGCCGGGACTCGAACCACGGACCTCTCGAATACGCGTTGAGAGTGCTGACCACTACACTACAAAGGCGGGAGGAATACCTTATAAGTTCACATACCAAAATTTTGAAAGGAGTTAGTATGAGGGCTCTATAAAATAGTTTGTAATGCATATTTTAACGCGTTCGTAGAGTTTTAGACTTCTAATGAATGCGAAGACGAGAATGCGCTAGAAACACAGAATGGTTAAACAGGGTGTAATTCTACCGTTAATTATGTTATAAGATTAAACCCTGTTTAACTTAATCTAAACAGTGAGTAACTTTCCTAGATTGCGAGACAAATTTTTATTCTTTAATTCAGAATCCAGTAACACAAAAGGATCACAACAAATGTAAAAACAGCTAAAGCATTTATTTGTACTTCTGTCTGAAGTTGCAAAGATTAAAATGTTTAATAGGAACATAACATCCACGCCTTGTTGCCTGAGACTACAATAGTAGGTCAATTCTTCACAAAGAAAATGTTAGACTGAGAACTAACTCCTACGCTAACGCGGCATTAGACGTAACTGCACCTAAGAGCTAAAAATCACCAACAACCAGTACGACTCTATGGCAGACAGAAGCCGAGAGTTACTGAGCTCCTGGTCTAAGCTGTCGACTGTTCGTGGACTTTTTAGACTGAATAACTTATTTAGAAAAGAATTAAACTAAAGCTAAAAATATTACCAATAACTGCAATTAGAAACTGAAATCTAAATATAAAAAACGTGTGTAAAAATGTTAATTATCATAATTATCATTCTGATGAAAATAATAATAGAATTCGAAAGCAAGTGCATTTGTTGCTATAAAAGAAACAGTTATTAATAGAGTTAAGCCGAGGAAAAAGGATTTATGCCTGATCGCTGTCTGAATCGAAAGCGTTTTTAATCATAATATATGCCAACCTAAGGCTACGTTGCTTAATTTAAAATTTTGTATTGTATATTTCTCTTCCCATTTGATTAAAGTAATTTTTAAAAAATTATTCGTTAATTTAACGCATAAAAATACGCAGTTTTTTATACTGTACTTTTTTACTTACATTGCAGCAGTAGAAAAATGCGATAATAAAGGTGTAGTTTCTGTTCAGAGAAGTTAAGTAGGACAGAAACGAAGCTAGCAGCAGAACAGCTTATTAATTTTGAAGCTGCTGTTTAACATAAAATGACATCCAAATCTTTGTAAAAGTAGAATCAGAAACAATAATACACTCACGTTTGTGAAAATTGCAACACCATGAAGGACTTACGCGAGTGAGCTGAAATTTTCAGGAAATGCAAAGTAGCGCATGATATGCAAATGATTAGAATTGCAAATCCGTAGCGCATGCGTATGCTGAGCAGCGCCCTCTGAACGGCTGATGGATCCGAATAAATAGACGGCTGTAGCGAGGCGTGTATGGTTATCGGTGGTTATCTGCTAGTGGTAAACGTTAACTCAATCTGTACTTATGCCTCGTCGACGCAAGAGAGCGAGATTTGAACAACTTACAGAGTTTGAACGAGGGAGAATCATCGGCCTTCGTGAAGCTGGATTGTCGTATCGTGCAGTAGCCTCTCGTGTGCAGCGTAACAGCAGCACAGTGATGCGCGTTTGGAAGCAGTGGACGGACGAGTGTCGGACAACTCGGAAATCCGGGAGTGGACCCCGAAATGTGACGTCAGCTCGCGATGATAGACACCTGGTCCGCATGGCGCGGACGGACCGTACAGCTTCCTCTAGACAATTGGCAGCACTGTGGTCAATAGCTACAGGTGTTTCATTGTGTGCTTCATCAATTCGTAGACGTCTGCTGCAGTGTGGACTGCGCGCACGGACTCCTTTATACAGGATCCCCCTAACGCACGACCATCGCCGCCTGCGGCTACAATGGGCCAATCAGCATAGAGACTGGCGTGCTGATTGGCAGCATGTCGTGTTTTCTGACGAATCCCGCTTTAATTTGTGGTACCATGATGGCCGCATTCGTGTCAGACGCTATGCCGGTGAACGCCACCTTCCGGAGTGCATTATCGAACGCCACAGTGGACGAACACCCGGAGTTATGGTCTGGGGCGCCATAGCATATCATAGACGATCTCAATTGCTACGAATTGTGGGCAATCTGAACAGCAACCGGTATATCCGTGAAGTTCTACAGCCCGAAGCTGTTCCCTTCCTTCAAAGCTTGCCAGGCGCTGTATTTCAACAGGACAATGCCCGCCCTCATACTGCTCGGATTGTTAAATCCTTCTTTGCAGCGCAGCAGGTACAGCTTCTTCCTTGGCCTGCGTGTTCCCCGGATATGTCGCCAATTGAACATGTGTGGGATGTCATTGGTCGGCGTCTTGCTCGTGATCCTCGTCCTGTTGCGTCTGCAGACGAACTTTGGGTACGCGTACAAACGATATGGAATGCTCTTCCTCAGTCAGACATTCAAACTTTGTTTGACTCCATGCCACGTCGCGTAGCAGTACTTATTGCGGCGCGTGGTGGCCACACAAAATACTGATTCTGATCTCTTGTCCTTGTTTGTTTGCTTTGAACATTTAATCATTTATTTGTACCACTACCACTCAACTGTGTATTAAATTGCATTCAATTATGACGATTCCTTCTTGGTGTTGCAATTTTCACAAACGTGAGTGTATAAGTCTGTTAATTTCTTTTCAAAACTTCGGACTATAATGCTTACAATAAAATGATCTCAGAGCTAAATCGTATTGTCACCTGTAAGGTGCTCAAGGCTGTTATCAACGACAGGTGTAATCTTGCGTTCCTTACAACGAGGAATTTTGTGGCTTGGGCTGACTATACGTCAGACAAGTGAGCATTAGTAAACAACAACAATAAAAAGTCTCAAAATTTCTGTGCATTCTGTAAAGCTCAGATATGCAAGTTTAAGATTAAAATATTTTAATTAAGAATAATTTAACTGCATTCAGAATTTTAAGGAATTAATGTGAATAATTTTATAAAGCTTTAAGATTCCCCCAAAAGGGTTCAAACATTCAGAAAAATTTTAGTTTGCAATAAAACACTCAATTGAATAGAACAGACAGAAAGAAAAACAAGTTAGTGAAATGATCAGTTTCATGACAGAAGCCCGAAAAACAAGTTAGTGAGCGTTACTGTTTTCCCTTATAACATTAAATTCAGCTTTTAAACTAATGTTATAGAGAGGTTATTAGGTATTTTTTGAAATCAGAAGAGATGAAAAATGAGCAATGCCCTCGCCGAGGCTCGAATCACGAACCTCTCGAATACGCGCCGAACGTGCTGACCACTACACCACGAAGGCATGCTAAGAAGGCGGGAGAAATACATTATAATGTATCCATTACAAGTTTCAAACGAGAATGCTATGAAATGTTATAAAAAATTGAAATACATTCACTTCTTTTTGTCCCGTCGCAAGTAAAAAACACAAACTTGATTCTGAAATTTTCAGTACATTCCAGAGACGCTTGGAGTTTTAAGCGATGAATCTTGAGAAACTGACGATGTCCTCGTCTGAAATTTGACATGAGTTTTCAGATTATCGTTCTGATATATCACACAAGAGTACACGGGAGAAAATTTGAGTAATATTTCATTTTCTTAACCGAAGAGAGAGTGGGACAGAAAAATTCTCCAGTTGATCAAGGAAATAAACATTTATTATTAATAACTTTCAGTGAGGACCGCACTGTAGAGGCATTACTAGTTTTATAGCGCAATTTGTTTAAATATTCACTAAACTATCTTAAGAATCTACCTTCAGATTTCAGGCATCAGGTGGCAGGCTGATATGCTGTCCAATAAACTCCAACAGCACATGGAAAAATACCTTTTAATCCTTATAACATGAAGCAAAGAATTTTGTACTGAATCCTACTACAGCTCCCAACAGACCTTTTGTTTAGGTATATAGCAAAGAGTATTAGGATTTCGGTGCTAAAAACTTAAAAAGTCAACTGTGTCTTTGCCGGGATTCGAAGCATGGATTTTCCATCTGCTAACAGGACGGGCTAACCACTCGTCACCTTAGAGCACGCATGAGGAAAGGTGATAATTCCTTATATTCGGACCCCAATAAAGCGCAAATAAGGAGAAGCTGGGGGCTTATTCTATTCCATCCAAGTATAATAAACTATAGTCCACCAAATTTCATTTCGAGGGCCACTGTAAAGTTTATAAACGTTTCGAAACTAAAAAGTGTAAAACGCTAAACGTGTCTTTGACGAGATTCGAACGACGGACTTTAAACCGCTAGCTGCACATGCTGAATAATTGCAACTTGGCTTAGGCCAGGAAGAATGCGATAATTACTTAATATACTTTATTCTTTTTCATCAAAAGGATATTTAGTATTTTTTATGCTGTGCTCATTCGTCAACTGCTAGAATTAATCTGGAACATTGGCAGCATTCCATCGTCCTTGGTACACTTCTTCAAAGTCTAAGTGAAACTATCTTGTTTTCATGAGAAAAATCTCCACACTTATCAAATTTTGGGTATCGAGTCAGAGGCAAAGAGTTTCATTCTGTGTCATTATTACCGTGGAATTTATATCCAAATACTGTAACATATTTCTCATTACGAATTTGATGAAATCTTTGCCTTTATGATACTGGTCTTCCTGATTTCTCACGAAATTCACCGCTGCATTTTAAAAGCCCACACAGGCTTCTTCCACAGTAGTTATGATTTTTTGATATCCGCAATTATCTTTGGTATTCCATTTACTAAAAACACGATTTTTTAGCAGCGGATAAAATTTTAAATGTCCTGTTCGGATAGCATATAAATAAAATGTTCACCATCCTTTTCTAAATCCTCTTATAATCATAATTTTATAAAAAATAAAAGTTAAAAAGTTGCACTTTCGAATAACATGATCCTAAGTAAAATATTTTTATCACGCTAGAGTTAGGCGTTCCTTTTTAGTTCAACGTTTCTAAATTAATTTGGGAAAGTCTACAGAGAGAAGTGTCCGATCGATTTTAGGATAAAACATTTCGCTCCTTTTCTTAATGTTATGACCCGTAATATTGGTAAAATAAAGTTAGAAACATTCTCCAAGTCTGAGAAATCTGACCATTATTCCGTTGTATCGAAATGGAAAGAAAAGTATTTTCTTATTTTCAGTTTGTATCTTTAATAGTTTAGAATGCATACTGCAAAAGTTATATAGTAACATTTTTTTTGCGTTATCTTAATTCTTGTATTGGGTATATGGTATAGGGTGCACATATAGTTTATCTTGCATACGGTTATGAATTCAAACTTTTCTCTTTACCTACAGTAAGCAATAGCAACAAACAGAAACACACACAAACAGTATCACAGCACACAGCAAAAATAGCAAAGTAGTATCAGAGCAAAAGTATCTTTTCAGTAATGGAAAGCAAATATTCAGTAGCAGAAATTTAGATTAGAAGTAGAAAGGAAAACAATACTTCTAAATTATTAATTAAAAATATATAACTTTACGCCTAACTGAATATTGGTTTGTCTATTATATGCAGTAATAAGCTATAATTCCGATTACACAAAAAGCAGTCTTGCTTTCTAACAGGAGTTTTCCACTCTGGCAAATACATTCGAATATATTTATGAAGCTAGAATTCATGGAAGTTAGTGAATGATTGAAAACAAATAAATTTAGCAACGAGAAATTTGCAGTGTAATCAATGAATCGTGCGGTTGAACCGGTTTTGTGAGATAAACAGTTTTCAATGCTTCGGCAGGTGGTCTGCGTTAACTCTTACCAGCTGCCGAAATGATTTTGGTTTAGCTCACGAAACCAGCCCAATCCACAATTCATTGATTTTACCATATTGCTAGTTTATTAATTTTTAATTTGGCTATTGGCCCACGTTTCCGAGCATTCCAGCTAATATAACTATATAAGGTATTTCTCCCGCCTCCTTCGCATGCCTTCGTTGTGTAGTGGTCAGCACACTCGAGGCGTAACCCAGAGGTCCGTGGTTCGGTTCTGGGCGAAGGCGTTGCTCATTTTTCTCGACTGCTGTTTCGAAATAACCTAATGACACTACAAGTATTAAGTTTATTATAAAAGTCATCCGAGTAAAGAAACGCATTTAGAGTAGAACAATATTAGTTAATTAATGTAAAATTTAACAGGGATACTAATTTGCTGCAGTTTTTTTTAAATTTTTAGATACAAAATGCATAGTGTTTAGGTATTATTGCCATATGATAGTTTTATAGCGGCATTGTTTTTTACAATAGTGTTTTTTATGAAGGCGTTTTCAGAGTTGGCTATTTTAGTTTTAGTACCTACCGAGATATTTTATATTACGATATTTTCCTTTCGAGTTAGTTTTTCCCTGACGTTTTTTCCAAAGAGGGTTTCATCTTCAACCAAATTTTTGAATTTACCAACAAAATCCGGCTTTTTCGGTTTTTGATCTTCAGGTATAGTCATTAAACATGCTTAAGTATTAGAATATCTGCTAACATTTTCATTATCTGTTTTATTTAGCGGCTTTATGCTTATTGACTATTCATTCATAGTTTGCCTTCGTAATTCATATCCATTTTTTCCTTCATCATTAAAATAACCATTACATTCTGAGACTTGAAACGCACAGAGGTAAAATGAAAGCTTCACTTAAGACTAAAGTATACACTTACTAAAAATACTCAGCAGAACTCCGCCCATCCAGACTATGGAACCACAATAAAGCTGGGTGAACATGGATAACTGTATTATTATTGATAACTGTATTATTTTTCTTCTGTGCTCCAAATAGGTATTTACTGTATAGGCCATTAAAATTTTCGACTCCAGGTAACATGAAAATCAACTGTGACTACCCCCCCGATTCGAGCTACTATAGCTTATTATTTCCACTTACTGGCTAGGAGTGCTTACCAATCACACTGCTTGAGCATGAACGGGAGAATGCGATAATTCCTTACATTTTCTCTCACTTAAAGAGCGAGTAGGGAGGGATACTAGAGCCACCACTTGATAACGACACCAGTTGATCCACTACATTTTAGTTCGACCGCTACTGGAAGTTTTATAAGTCTTCTAAAATCTGGGAAAACCTTAATAAAAAACTGTTTAATCTCCGGCATTCGAACCACAGATCTCCCAGTTCTAGCTTATTGTGCTACCCACTTAATAACAAATTCATGCCTATGGGAATCCTATAAGTCCTTTCACTGTAATGCAAACGAAGGTAACTTAAATTTTCCATTGTCGCAACTAAAATTAAACATTTAAATGAATAAAATATTTGCATGCTCTTAAAGCGAATTACAAGTTTACATTTTTCGATAAAATTAAAAGGTGAGATTATTTTTACTTGCCTAAATGCACAGTGTATTACTGTTTCAGTTAAATTAACCAAGCAGAGAAAATATGTTTTTACTTCGCAAACCCTAAAACAAAACACAGCCTTTTTTAAATTTTTCCTGAGACAAATTAAATGAAGAAATAATTTTTTAAAGCAAAAACAAAACAGTAACTCATTTCTCTTCAATTAAAATCAAACTAATATTTCATTTCTTCATTGAAATAAAATAATAATCTGTGCATAAATAACGTAAACTGAAGTGCAATGAAAATAAAATATTGTTATATTATTTAACACATTGGTCATCACGTGGGCCACCGGTGACCGACATCTGATTATTTCAATAGCGCCGTGGGGTCAAAGGTGACCGGCAAAGTAGACTGATCTTTAAGCTATCGTTCAGCGCTGTCGGTCACAGTCTCTATGTATTTCACTACATAAAGTGAGCGATGTGGTTCTTCTGCATATAGCTGCGATTTGGCATGAGAATATTGTTTGAAAGAAACATAATATATGCTCATATGTGGAAGAATGTGTGTAAAAGTAACTCGTACAAACGTGATTTTACTGATAAGAAAACAGAAAATATCAAGATCCGTCAGGCATGGCAGGCAAGGTGACCCATTCTGCGCTTGCAGTAAAATTATACCATTAACGCCGTGATGGGCACTGGTGACTGAACATAAAAAAAATTTAAAACATTGTTAAAAAATCACCAAAATGATAAAATACTAATTACGTTTATATATCCCCACAGAATAAGTTTGAAAACCAATAGTCATTTTTCAAGCAAATGAAAAAACTAAAAACACAAGTAATTATCCAGTTTGATTTTCTAAAACTAGAATGGATAAAAAGAAAGCCAGAGAATTCGAGTTCCAGATAAATTGGAATTTTACTTTAGATGAACATGCAATGCCTAAATTTTTCTTTTAGAAGCATAATTTAATTGCTTATAAAAAACGTGGCTATTTATTTTCACACTGCAAAATGAAGCAAGGCTACAGTCTTATATGCTTCATTTATATGTGAAATTGCTTCATTCGTATAAATATGAATGCTGTACTGAATGACTGTCCGTGCAATACAGCATGAAAACTTCCCTGATGCATGGGCACTCATGCTATTACACTACATGAATAAATGAGGGATTTATATTATATTCATTTCATGTTCACGAATAATTAATTACAAATAAACGTGATAAATCTAAATAAAAAATGAGAACGAGAACTTTTGTAAACTCCGTATTGAACCCCATTCGAACTCAGGACCTTATTTCGCTGATAGGTACTTTAATCATTTTAACTTCTGTATCAACTAATTAGTTCACGTATTATTCAATTAACAAAATGGTCAATATAGGTTCCCGCTTATAATTTATTTAATCGCTTTTAAATAATCTTAAGCAACTGCTTTCAAATTATTTTGTTTAATTAAAATTTTTTTCATCACACATCTCACCATATCATTTAAATTCTTTATTCTGTACAAAATATGCTAAGCAAATGGCATCAAGTAGTAACTGCAGCTCAAATAGTAATTAGTATCAAATAGTAACTCTGTCTTCAAATAGTAACTGCTGCTGTACAGAATCGTAAACAGTTTGCCATAGAGAATGTTGTGTTTGCTAAAGGCTTCATTTAGTGCTTCAGTGTGTAGCGTCATTAGGTTTTTTTTATGTTGGAGACGTGAAAAATGAGTAGTGCCCTCGCCGGGACTCGAATTCTGAATTGACTCGAATACGCGTCGAGCGTGCTTCCAATTACACCACGAAGGCATGCTGGAAGGAGAACGAAAATACCTTATAAGTATTGCAGTGAGTAACAACTTATTCCAGAACGATTTGCGATTGCTGTTGCGTGTAAAGTTCAGTTGGGGAATCAATAATCTTTCTATTCTCTTTCCATTATTTCTGTTCTCCCATTAACACATACCGCACAACGATGGGAGAACCAATACTATATTACTAAACAGTTGTACAGTTTGCTAGCATTATACTGAAATTTGGCTTTTACAGATATCTCATGCTGTTCTTTACGCATCTCTGTTCTACGCATGAGAGTTTTCTAACCTTATTTGTAATTTGCACGCTTAGGTACTGTGCCGTCACATTTTTGTGTAAATATGTGTACATGTTAAGGCATGTACACATATTTTAGGCATCATTTGTAACTGTCTTCTATTCATTCTGGAATTTGGAATTCCACTGACTAACCGTCTCCATATGAAGATTAATACTTACAGCTTCTTTTTTCACTCATATAGTACGTTATTTATCATGAACTTATCATGATGAACCCTTGTAACTTATCATGCGTATATTATAATTTACATTTTTCTACTTATGATACAGACTGCTGAGCATTTTTGGAGCCGAAAAGCTGAAAAGATAACTGTGACCTAATCGAGATTCAAACAGTGAATCTGTCAGGACTTAGTGTTCTGTGCATCCTTTTTGGAAACATGGTAAATTCTGTAAAGGGTTCTTATCCTCAAGTTCTAAGTCCTGAACTGGAACAGGGAGCGGAAGGTACGCTATGTTCAGATGTAACTGCTGGGCTGGAGAATAACTGCACGTGAAGGGATTTGAAATCCTCTTTTATTCAATCACTATTAAATACAAACCTCCCAATTCGGGAGAGATACAGAAAGTAAAAGACCACACTTGGGTCGAACTTAACAATCAAATAATTTTAAAACTAAACCTAAAATAGAACTTAATTAAACTTTGCTTCGCAGAGCAATTCGCGGAAGTTGGCCTCTACCGAAAAGGGTGCGTAGCAAGGTATACTAAATACTACCGCACTTTAATTTGTTTTACAATGCAATCACGTAGTAAGCACTATGGCTTATAAATTTAAACTGCTAGCTGGTCAGGCGAACGTTGAGCGGCGTGACCGTGATCTGAGGCAAAGCTCTCACACACCGAGAGGTTTCTACCTCTGGCTTAAATAGTGCTTGGCTGAACTTCAAAATTAGCATAAGCTAAAAACGCGCGCTTCTTCTGACAGGAAGTTGAAGCAGAGAGGAGATAGAAAAGATTTAAATTAAAATAAAACTTGGTTAGTTTAACTAAAACCTTACAAATCTTCCAACCGATATGTGCCCATATTAATCACTTACTCCACCACAGCACACACAGAGGGAAGGTAAGAATTTTTTACGTTCTTCCTCATACAAAATAGACGCTGAAGAGGCGCGAGACCTAGTCGACTAAATCCAGGTTGTGACGAATTATGGTCAATTACATTTTAATCGAACCCCACTATAAGGACTGTTAGTTTTTGTAGCCAGGAGACGTGGAATAATAAATAATGTAATTACTGGGATTCGAACCGAGGAGCTGTCAATTGCTAGCTGGACATTCTAACATCTTAAACCATAAGAGTATGCACAAGAGAGGCAGAAGAGCAATAGTTACTTACATTGCTCCAATAATTTCTTAGGCTGATTTGTAAGACTTACTGCTGCGGGTCAGAAATTGCTTTCAACTTGTTCCAACATCTAGCTGTAATGAAGTTATTTGGATGATTATTTTTCGATGGGCTTTACTTTAAATTTATATATTCTCTTTATTTCATCTTCATACGGTGTTATTAAAGCATTAAAATGCCATTTTCTGCAATAGGTTTTGGGTATTTGGGGAGAGAGAGTAAAAAATTAGGAATAGGTGGGATTTTGTATTGAAAAATAAATTAAAAACCTCTTCCAGCTTTTACTCAGCGCTTTAAAGAATATGCGCAGTATAATTCTTGTTTTATACCTTCCATTTTCACAAAATGTTGAGAATTAGGAGTTTTACTTTTGTAATTAAAGTCCAGAGCAAAAGGTAGTTATACATATGCGGGTACAATATACAATAATATACGTTTTAAAGAGATAAAACGATATTGTTTTAGAATATTTAAGATATCTAAGCTTCTAATTAATACTTAAATCTATCGCAATAGAAAGTTGCACTAATTAAATAGCAGAACAGATGCGTTTAATGAAAAATTCCATTTAAATTAAAAACACCAAAGAAGTTATAAAAGCTTACTTAATACTACTTTGATCTTAAAAATTATGAATATGAGATGAAAATTCCAAAACGCGAAACCTTTAACCAATGGCTTGAAAATAACATTTTAAAGTAAGAAGAACTGGATGGAAACATTTAAGGTATAAACATGCAAGAGCTATCTGTCTAGGTTTTTAGCAGTTTTGACCTGAGCACACCAGAGGATGGGATACTAAAGTCTTGTACTTAAATTGTCTTACCAAATTCCTTCTCCAGGATCTTAAAACCAACAGATTTTTAATGCCCCAATTTTGAAAAAGTGTTATAGTTACGAAAGTACATTAATTCTTCAGTATTCGATTCTGAGCCTATCAGCGCAGTCATCTTCTGCTCGCCACCATATCTACCGCAGCAGATAAAATAAAACGGAAAATAAAGTAATTAATTAAGGATAGTAATAATTGAATTTTTAATCACTTTTATTAATCAGCGTAGGACCCACCATTTTAGCGTCATTCTTGTCGAAAAATTCTTGGATTATGTATTTAAATTCGAGAATTTTTATTAAAAAAATCAACATTTTCGTGTTTATAACCAAATATCAAACTATTTTCTCGCCTAAATATATTTAATATTTCATAACTGTGCAAATAAGACGAATAAATATGTTCCATATGTTAAAAATAATAAGTTAATTTAAGCATTACGACAGCCATAAAAAGATGTAATTCGATGTTGGTTGTCAGATATCAATCACAATACGTGAGTGGGAGTTATTAGGCCCAAGGTCGTGAAATAAACGGATGACATTTTCAGCAGTCTCCTTTATTTGTAAGTCATTGATGCCTCCAAGTCTATGATTTGATTTAAAAAACACGATTTGAATTCTTTCTGCGTTCCTTGCTGTCGATATTCGTTCTCAAAGGTATTACTACATTATTTTTTTTAAAACATGGTTGTAAAAGTTGGTCTTGCATGTCGACGGTATACGTTATAATAGACAATACTGTTAGCATGTACCATCCATATTCTCACTATCGCGTGCCTTGTGGTAATCAGTTTCTTAATTATCTACCAAAGGACTCATAAAATGCTACTTAGTAAACCGCGAAAGCTGCGCGAAAGAAATCATTTCTCCGAAAGCTTGATGTCATTAAATGTTATTATTAGAAGTTTTTTAAACTAGACTGAGATATTCTTATGTGTCCATGTTGAAGGTGTTAAGTAACATGTGCTTTAATAACCAAGGCTTAATTTCTAAAATTAGAAGTGCCAATGTGCTGTGGAAGATCACTCAAAACAGTAAAAAATGAATAAATAATAATTGATAAAAGAACAACAGCTGATACAAGATTAAAAGGTAAACGTAAATGAAAATATTTGTAAAATAAGTTAAGTTTCACATATAATATTGAACTAATGAAACACTTTTTAATAGTAATGTAACTTGCACAACAATATACCGGAGATCGTTTTGTTTAGGTCTCCTTTTGGAATTAAAATTTCTTTCAAAACTAAGAAACTCTGGAGCTTTAATAAGTTTAATAACTTATTTTTTATAATGATTTGAAAAAAGTAAAATGCCAAATCACAAAAACCTTTTTTCGCATTTATTAACCAATTGAAATTAAAATAAATGAATTTAGAAAGAAAATATCAATAATTCCTTCATAAAAAGCAAAATTATACATTAATGTTTTATGTATTTGTAAATATTTAAATCCTTTTTATTACACTGCTGCAATATTGTGAATTGCTTCATTTATTTATTTTGTATTTGTGGTTACACATAGTATATAAGTGTTTTTTTCTTATATAGAATTGGTCATCTTTCTGTTCTGAATCTGGCAATGTTTATCTTGTAAAAAATAGCTCAAGTGGAACACGAGATGTGAGGAAATTCGTTCTTCACGAGCCTTGGAGACTGATTCTTTACGAAACCTGTATTGCTCACGTTTGTGCTACGCTGTATAAAATCGGCTTTAGAAGCTCGGGAGTTGTTGATGTTGCTAGTTAAATGCTATTAAACTGTGAGATTTAGAGTAGCTTAACTGCTATTCAGAGATTACGCTGTAAGTGATTTTGACAATCAGTGTTATCTCTCGTGACCTGAGGCGGATTGTTTAACATCCGAGTTCTCCTTGAGCTATTTATTGCTATGTGTATAGTTAATGTTTATAATAAATTGTTAATTTCTTTTTGAATATCTGAAGGGATCATTTAGAGAGATATCAGAGCTCATAGCCTGCAACCCTTGGTGTTAGAAGTAGAATTTCTTTGAACACTGACAACCAGGGAGCTAGGAAAGCAGCTGAAAGCTATTACGAAAGTGATTGCCTTAAATTCCGTCGAAAGGAAGATGACAATCGCAGAGAATGCCGCTGAAATGGGGATGGAAATAAACACCCCGATGGA
>KK115527.1:105607-206591 GCA_000611955.2 Stegodyphus mimosarum
CTGAGTGCTGTGAACGAGAAGTAGCATCGAGAGAAAAGAAACTTGAGAAAGAGATGTGGATTCTAAGCGTATAAGTTAAGAATGTAAATTCCTTTCTAAACAAAGAAATCGTTAACAACGTCTACGGTAAACTGCAGTAAATCTGTAGAAAGATTCGAAAAAGAAATTCTAAGATTGGAACAAAAATTTCTAGCACAGGTTTCATCTGTAAACAGCATTCCAGCTCAGCTTGCTTATAATAAAATCGCGATTCAGTTAAATCGTCGCGCAATTAAGCTCTCGCTATATGAAGAATTTATCATGGAACGTATACAAAACACAATCCGAAACGATTTAGCAGGAAAGTCAGTAGAAGCCTCTCACAAAAGCTTAAATTTGGCTGAAAATTGGCGAGAAGAGGTTGATGATAGCTTAGAGACGTTTTCAGTCGAAAAGCGTTCAGTTGTTGACACCTTAAGTAATGCGTCATATCTGCGGTTTGAAAAAGCATTTCTTAAAGTTTGCTACTGACTACACCTTATGAATCATCAACGGATGGCAGAAGAGACCTTTCGAGAACTGGGATTGATTTAGAAAAATCAACTCTGCTAGGAGTTTCACATTGGGGTTAGGAAATTAAAACTCACTGAGCCTCCAGTATTTCGTGAACGTTATTAGTCCTCCCGACATACAACGCAAAATCTGCATACAACAAGCTGTAGAAAAATCTATATACAACAAGATTTGAAGAGTGCTCTAGTGTATGCCATGAGAGCAGAGAAAAGATCTAGGCCTGTAACAGGCTTTATCAGTACGGAGAACACGGTGTTGAGAGTGGTGACGGAGTTGACAAAAAGTTTGGAGTCTTTGCAAGCGTCTAAGGCGAAACAGAACAGTGAAATTAGAAACTACAGAACACAAATTAGTGAAACAAATTAGTGAATAACTGATTAAGAGAATATTAGTATCCTTATTAGAAAAGAATGCGTCATTAGTGGCACAGTGAAAAGTAGCAAGAAGCTGCGCTTAGGACACGCTAGCAGGACACGAATGGTTTCTCACTCTGGATTTGAAGCGAGGCTAGTGGTAAAGCGAAATAGATCCTAATGATTGGCAGAAAAGTGAAATTATTACAGATCAAGGATTCTGCCAGTTTACAGTAATGCCTTTTGGATTATGCAAGGCTCCAACGATATTTGAGCGGTTTTGTAGACGGGTTTGGGAGCACTGGCATATGAAGCATGACTTTTGTATCTCGACGACATTGTTATAGCAAAATGCAGTTTTAAAGAACATTTGGAAACATAGAAAAGTTCCACAGAAGCTCAGATAAGCAAATTTAAATCTCAACTCGTCAAATGTAAATTACTTTTCTGAGAAGGTCTTTGTTATTTTATCTCCACCGAAGATGCACCCACAGACCCTGATAAAATTCGAAGTTCGTGTTTGTGTCGCCTTTATGATGTTTGTTGGTTAAGAAGCTTTCTCGGCCTCTGCACTTGCTATCGAAAATTTGTCAAAAGTTTCTCAACTTTTGAAAAGCTTTTACACGGCCTAATAAAAGTAAAGTAAACGTTTTGGCGGACTGATGGACTTTCTGTTGCGCACCGAACATACTTCATTAGATTCGGCTGCTTAATTTCAAAATTTCGGAACGTCAAGTGGATAGATGGATACAGCGAGTACAATAATATCATATGGAAGTTAAACATCGCAAAGGAACTTCACGTGGGAATGCTGAAGCACTTTCAAGAAGACCTTTCTCAAAAAAGTGTAATTGCTGCTCAAAAGTCGAGGAAAAATATGGCTTTGCAATCCCAGTTTGCAAAGCCAGTTTGTAAATTACACAGATTTCAAAACATCAAAGTCTGATCCATGCAGCAAGGAAGCACTTAGAAAGGCCCAAATGGAAGATCCTGAATTGAAACCATTAATCAAATTAACGGAAATCTGGACGCAAAAACCTAGCTAGCAAATATCGGCATCTTTTTAGTCCAATGACGAAAAGACACTGTGCTGGAATTCCATCACCAGTGAGATGGACTTATCTATCACAGATAGGAAGCTGATGACGGAAAGATGTTTGGAGGGCAGCTCATCTTACCAAAATCTCAAGTCCTTAGTGTTCTGTCAGAACTTTATAGCAGCCTTAATGGAGATCATTTTAATTTAACGAAGACACTTTATACAGTTCGCGAATGTTTCTTCTGGGATAAGGATAAAATAGATGTAGAAAAGTGTTGCAAATCTTAGGATGCATGCGGATTTTGAAAAGGCACGTAAACACTTAGACAAGGAAGATTACAGCTCTACATTTAGGAATATCATTCGCAACGTTTGCTCTAGATATTTTTGATCGTTCACCTTTTACAACTAAGAATAAGAAGTACATCCTAGTTGTCATGGAGTACTTTAGTAGATAGACGGAATCTTATTGATTAATAAGCTTCAGATCAAGAAATAATCAAGATAGCTTAGAAAACTAAATTTCCGACCTAGAGTGCCTATTCTTATTCAATTTTACGAAGGAACAAACTTCACATCTGCCATATTTTAAGAATTATATAGAATTCCCGGCATGGAAAAGATTCAAACCACTCCTTATGTCCATAGTCGGATGGCATGGTGGAGAAATTTAATCGCACAATATTGGAGCATCGCTGTCTGCTCGTATCTAGGAGCCAGCAGGACTGAGGCCAAAAATTATCATTAATCCCTCTAGCGTATAGGAGTGCTTTGCATGAGAGCACTAGAGTTTCCCCGCAGTAAATGAATTTTTGCCGTGATCTTTGTCTGCGGAGTTATTTGCTCTTCAGAAGACTGCCGGATAAACCTTTTTCGCCTCAGCTGTTATTTGTATAGTCTGCAGGCGTGTTTAAAAGACGTTAATTTGTTCGTCAAGGGAACGACTAACACAGCGATCGAGAAAATTAAGACGGGATATGATGCTGAGTCCATGGAGAGGAATTCAAGTAAAGAGATGAAGTCTGATTGGAGTCCAGAGCATCATTATGGGATCTTAGCTGACGCTGCAGACATCCTTGGAAGGGCCCTTCCATGTGATTAAGAAGTTGAACGGCGTGGTGGTAGGTATCCAAAGAACTCCTTCTTTTGAACCTTAACTAGAGCATTATGATAGATCTGCGCCTTATTATGGTGATGAAAGTTAGGTCTCCCTGTCTTGAGGATTGCACTGCTTGGGACGTAGAGTCCTTAAGGAGGAGGTGAGGTTGAATATAAATGCAAATATTTAAGTTTGTTTCATTGCATTGTAATATCTGTGGATACAAGTGTTTTTATAAGTTTGTTTGCTTATATGGAATTGTGTATCTTTCCATTCTGGGCGTGACAACCTTTAAATTGTAAAAATAGTTCAAATGGAATGTGAGATATGAGGATATACTCTCCTTACGTAACTTGGCGATCGATTCTTCTCGAAAATTCCAGAATACCGTGTTACGCCAGACATATGCCCTGTTACCCTATATAAGTACAGCTCCGAGAGCTCTGGAGATGTTGCTAGTTTTTGTTATTTAACTGTGAGATCTTGCGTTAACTGAACTCTGATTTAACTCTGTAAGTGATTTTTAGCAATAGACGATAGCTCTCGTGCTCCAAGGAGGAACTGTTTAACATCCGCATTCTTCTTGAGCTATTTACTGCTGCTTATTACAGTTTAATGTTTTATAATAAATTACTAATTTATTCCTGTATATCTCGGGGGATCATTTAGAGAGATACCAACGAACTAGTAGCTCGTTACAATATACAGACTGCTGCGGGGAAAACTATACTACTTTTTTTAAAATCTCTAAGAATAAAATTAAAAATTACAGTCACGTAATAATTCTCAGTTACGCGTTTTAGAAGGCTAAAATGTGTGCTTGGAAAACAACTAAGAGCTGTTTATCTGGTAATGGATACTTTCGAGGAGAAGTTTCTAATGGAAAAATATTTCATATTTAAGTACATTCATTATATTACATGAAGGTCATGGGAAAAATTGCGCGACCACGGCGACCTGCTTGCAGGATTAAATGCAATTTAGTTCTTAACACTGGAAGGAAGCATTCAAAAGTGAAATAGTAGATTTAGCACTGTTTCGGTACTGATATCTACCAGTACTAGATGTCCGTACTGGATTCTCGGCCATTAACGAGTCCAAGTCGAAAAGTGTTATCATACTAGAATAATAAGTATGCAATAATTATTTAATAATTTATTTTAAGAACAATTTACGAAATATCGCAAGGTAGAAAAATAGAGTTCAGAAGAAAGCTAAATTAACTCATTTTTGTTATTTATTTGATACAGAGATGTTATGGATTGTGATACGCATAATATCACAGAATTATATACGTATCTGTATCTCTCTCTCTCTCTCTCTCTCGATATATATATATATATATGAGGGATCTTTGTTAAGTATCTTAAACTAAAAATAATTCAGTCTGTTAATAAATTCTTAATTCTGAAAATAATTCAGTCATTCGTATTTTTTTTAATATTTGCATCTGCACCCGCTACAAACTTTTTCGTTACCCGCTGTGTTAAACTGTCCGCACGTGATCCTCGTGTTGATTTGGCGATACTGTTGGCGACACATTTCCTTTTCGCAAAGAGTAACCCTACTGCCACTTTTAGTGCATCAAATCCTGCCGGCATGCTAGTATATAAAACGCAAGTTACGCTCTTTCCAGTTCTCGTTGTGAAGCTTTAAAACAACTTCGGTAGGTCTAGTACATCGGTACATCCTTCCTAGCTAATAATTTCCCTTGAAATTCAATTCCTATCGTTAAATTGAAATGAATCCTTTTCCCGGTGAGTCATTTTAAATGCATTCTTTGAATTTAAATTTATTTAGTCATAATTTATAGACTTTATCATTTCATTGCAAGAATTAACATGTATATTTGAAAGGATCTTAAATACAAGCACATGCAAAGAGAAAGTTCTATTTTTAATTTGCATACTGTTGAATAATCAGCATGTGAAGTGATATTTTGTAAAAGTATTTTTGAGGGAAATAACCTTTTAACTAGACTGAAACATCTGGAAGTATGGAAAACATATAGAAAATAATCGAATTCGAAAACGCATAATGGATTTTAATGTAATTTGTTTCCAGCGATCAAATTTCTTAATTTGAATTTTTCCTTAATGGATCTATTGAAATGTATCTAATTTCATCGACAAACTGCAACTTCATAGGAAATTTGGAAAACTGAATTTTATTTTCATATAGCATGTATCTGGGAAATAAAGGCATTTAACATACAGATTCAGAAATAATAGCTTTTACGAAAATACTAAAAGTGTTAAAGTCACCCATAAAGTTCTCAGTCCATTTATTCCTATAACAGGTATTGTATGTTCTAAGCTACTGAAAAGTAATAACTTTTTTAGTGAAATTCTGATATTCAAAGTAAATGTTACAGATGCCTTTTTTTGATAATTTTTTTTATTAAGAAAGAAAATATTTTTGCTTTATTACTGACAGAATTAACTTTAATTCCGTATGAAAAATCAACAATAAGAAGGGATAAAATAAATATCCATACGGGAAATAGCATGTTGAGTATCAATATAGTTTTTACTTAGAATATGCTAAAATATTGTATGTAAAAAATTCAAAAATGCGCCTTTAAATGTACGCTGTTAAAAATTTTACAAAAATTTGATTCCTTGTTTTACTGTCAATAAATAATTTTATTTCTTCAGAGCGATATATATTCAAAGCGATTATATTACCAGTAAAAGAGCTCAGGGTTAAATTTTAGTTAAAAAGGCTCTAATGGCTAAACAATGTTTCATGTTTGCTAAAGTTTAAAACTTGGCTCGTTAATTATGGAGGTTTTTAAAAAACATAGGAGATATTTGTAAAATTCACTACAGCCATATCTATAGTTTTATATTATGAATTAAACTTTCGCTATTTCGAAACCTTATTACTACATTTTGAAGTCTACATGTTTTAGGCTATGTATCTAAAATAAAAATATTGAAATGTAATAATAATTAGGAAAGGAAAATCAACTGGTTAAGGTAATTGATATTAACTAATATATAGAAAATGTCTGATATTTAAGCTTTTGATATAAATCTCTATTATGGTAATTAATTAAACATAATTTATTATATGCGTTATTAATGGCAGTACTAACGTGAGTTTCGCATAAAAAGTGAATTATTAGCTACATTTACCATGTTATTCTGAATGTATTTCGTTTTATGTTTCTGCATCTATCAAATTCTCTCCTTTTCTAACGCGCATTCAGTTAAATCAAATTATTTTCAGAACTAGATTTTAAAATGTACTTGAATAAATAAATTAATAAATAAAAAATTTAAATAATAAACAATCGTTAAAATATTCATGTTTGTAAAAAATATTTTATTTTGTTTGAAAAAATTAATTCGTATATTAATGAAACAAAGAAACAAAAGTTTTAATTCATGCTTACAGTAACAACACGACTCTGATATTTTTTAAAAACGCAGGTTTTTGTTTTTGCTATATAACTGTATTATTTGTGTATTCTTTTGTCAGTTATTCCACAGGTGTTTCGTATGACAATTTCAATAAATCTTTATACTGAACATTAAACAAATTTTGTGCGAGTATTTCTTTTATATCTAAACTTTGTAGTAATTTGCTTCTTTAATTTCTTTGTACAAATTGACAAATGTTGAAATAATTCAGTACATGTCAATGTTATCTCTTTTGAAATTTGACACAATGATGAAACCAAGAAGACGTAAATATGAAATAGAATTAGCTTTACAAGAAGCTGGAAAAATTCATTGCCTTTTTGTATCCATTTGTGAAATTTTCAGCTAGATAATTAGCTCGACAAAGTTACCAAATAACGCACTTTTCACTCTGTAAGGCCCACCAGCGGCCGAGCGGGAAAAGCCACTGACCATAGATAGTTCAATCCGAGGTTCTACCCCGGCGAACGGGGTGTTTGCAAGGGCGTTTGCGTTGTTTTACGTATGTGTAACGTGGATACGAGCCAGTTTACCTTAAAAAGTCCTCCACAAGGCATCTCTCCCTTGCCTAGCATTGCCTAACGGCGGAGTACGTAATAAATAAATATCAATCTGTTCGGCTCAATTTTTTCTTTAAGATTTGATTGCGGTTTATGATCAAATGCTAAACCACGCGTAAAATAAAGTCCCTATTTTTTATGACTCATAAAATAAAGTATATTTCGCCCTAAAACTTCTCACAAAACTATGATCGTCCAAAAATACAGTGACTAAATGTACAGGAAGCAGATTTTGCTTGCTGTAGACTCCCGTTTTAGTTTTAGAACTTATTAATGCTAAAATTGAAAAATTATTCTTATAAAATTCTTTCAATTTATTTCTTATTGATTTATTGAATCTTTAAAATTTTTGTAAGAGTGCTTTAACCTATTAACATTTAATGTTGAGTGTCCTAATTGAATGCTGAATTGCTGTTAAAATTTAATGCTCAAGTGCTCCTTGTAAATGGCACCTAAGAGTAAATTTGATTGAAAAACAAAACATTTTAAGGAATGATTACACTTTTATCAAAATTAAATTGTTGTTTTTAAACAAAGTTTATCTATTCTATTACTGATCGTATATTAAGATTTTTTTAATTATTTTCCTATAAAAGAAAAATTGTTTATGTGTAAGAAATCAATTAAACTTGATTCATTTTTCTTTCGAACCGATTGTGATACAAGCCCCTTTAAGTTAGATACTAGTCGCTGAAATTTAAAGGTATCATTTAAATAAAGGTCATCATAGACTAGTTTTTTAAATAATAAGTAAAAAAAACTGTATAATGGTTTAACATTCCTGAGGTTACTTATAATACTTTTCAAACCAAATATTACTTGTATTCCATCAATGTGCTGCATTATGCAAAATTTCTTTAAATAAAATTCCTCATTTATATTTTCGAAACTCATTTAAAATGCTATAACTAATTCCTATATTCAAAAACTTCTCTTTATTTCATAAAATTTTCGTGGGTTTTTAAAAGCTCTGGAAATCTTTGCATTATTTTCAGAATATTCATGTGTATAGTATATAGTTGTTGTGTATAGTTGGTTATAATTATTTGCTTTACTTTCAAGTTTATATTTCTAATAACATGAAAAATTTAGTTACCAGAAGAAATTTTTTACTTAAAATTTATAGTTAAAAATTTAAAACATGTTTACACTAAAGCTATAACACTACACTTTAGCGTTTATTTACTGTGAAGATAACATGAACATCTCGCATTCTCAATAATTAATCATTAATAAATTCCTGTAAAGAGAAGACATAATTAACTATTTATATTATTAAATATGACTATTTCAATAATTTTTGCTCACATATGTGTATATACAGAAATTAAAACGGTTTTCAAACTTTTCTACATTTAAGTATTTCAAAGTAATTATCAAATTTAATATCTGCTCTAATTTTCTCTCTTTACTTTTTTCTCATTTAACAAAAAGAAATCCAAACTTGGCCTTCTTTTTATATAAAGAAGACTTCCGAATAATATATAATGTTGTCATTTTGAGTGTCATTAGCTATAATTTCTCTGCTTCTTATAATGTTCTGTGCCAACAAGAAAAATTGAGCTTCTTCGAACTAGTCATTTTAATGCAGATATAGTTTTTTAACAACTATTTTTCTTTTCTCATGAGTACTACGTACTGGAGAAAAGAAGAAAAGTAATGGGGTAGTTGGCCAGAAATTTTACCTTGCTGCAGGGACTGATTATTCAGAATAGGGGTCCGAATTTTATGTGTGTGTACTGCTTCATATTCATATAAATCCTTTCTGCTGTTATCATTATTTTAATAGATACCTGGGGTTATTTTACTTATTGCGTCTTAAATTAAAAGCAAATAAGGGTTTTGAGAAAAACCTGACTTAGTATTCACATGCAGCTCACTGAAATATAAATCAAGTCTACTTATTAATTTACAATCCATTAAAACATTATGATTACTTTAATCATTAAGTACTATCAAAAATTTTTCTCTTAGCCCCACCAGTAGCCAAGTAGTAAGACTAATGAATACTGGGAGTTCAACCTGGGCTCGATATCAGGTGGTTACATAGTTGGTTTTAATGTTTCCTCACAATTTTAAAGTGACTACAAGCCTATTTCCCTTAGGAAATCTTTCACGAAAGCCAACTCCCCTTTAGCAGACAGTTTTTGGTGTGCTTTGTTATAACCCAGTAACCCAATCTTACATTTGACATCTTGCATCTTGAAGAAGACGAATGTCAGTTCGCCTTCCAAATCGATAGTTTTATTTAAGAACCTGCGTTTATCCAAGGTTGGTTTCTGGCCTAAATTGATATTTCTCACAGTTTTATAACTTAAAACTATCTCGTTAGTACTATCACATAAGAAAATTATTAATGTTATTCAGGATAAAAAATTCAACTCCTAGTCAATAAAGTCTCCGAAGTTCAGGAATAAATAGATACCTGGTAGATACCTGGTATATAGATACCGAAAAATAGGTAAATGGAAATTCAACATCATTAATCATCAATATACACTCACGTTTGTGAAAATTGCAACACCAAGAAGGAATCGTCATAATTGAATGCAATTTAATACACAGTTGAGTGGTAGTGGTACAAATAAATGATTAAATGTTCAAAGCAAACAAACAAGAACAAGAGATCAGAATCAGTATTTTGTGTGGCCACCACGCGCCGCAATAAGTGCTGCTACACGACGTGGCATGGAGTCAAACAAAGTTTGAATGTCTGACTGAGGAAGAGCATTCCATATCGTTTGTACGCGTACCCAAAGTTCGTCTGCAGACGCAACAGGACGAGGATCACGAGCAAGACGCCGACCAATGACATCCCACACATGTTCAATTGGCGACATATCCGGGGAACACGCAGGCCAAGGAAGAAGCTGTACCTGCTGCGCTGCAAAGAAGGATTTAACAATCCGAGCAGTATGAGGGCGGGCATTGTCCTGTTGAAATACAGCGCCTGGCAAGCTTTGAAGGAAGGGAACAGCTTCGGGCTGTAGAACTTCACGGATATACCGGTTGCTGTTCAGATTGCCCACAATTCGTAGCAATTGAGATCGTCTATGATATGCTATGGCGCCCCAGACCATAACTCCGGGTGTTCGTCCACTGTGGCGTTCGATAATGCACTCCGGAAGGTGGCGTTCACCGGCATAGCGTCTGACACGAATGCGGCCATCATGGTACCACAAATTAAAGCGGGATTCGTCAGAAAACACGACATGCTGCCAATCAGCACGCCAGTCTCTATGCTGATTGGCCCATTGTAGCCGCAGGCGGCGATGGTCGTGCGTTAGGGGGATCCTGTATAAAGGAGTCCGTGCGCGCAGTCCACACTGCAGCAGACGTCTACGAATTGATGAAGCACACAATGAAACACCTGTAGCTATTGACCACAGTGCTGCCAATTGTCTAGAGGAAGCTGTACGGTCCGTCCGCGCCATGCGGACCAGGTGTCTATCATCGCGAGCTGACGTCACATTTCGGGGTCCACTCCCGGATTTCCGAGTTGTCCGACACTCGTCCGTCCACTGCTTCCAAACGCGCATCACTGTGCTGCTGTTACGCTGCACACGAGAGGCTACTGCACGATACGACAATCCAGCTTCACGAAGGCCGATGATTCTCCCTCGTTCAAACTCTGTAAGTTGTTCAAATCTCGCTCTCTTTCGTCGATGAGGCATAAGTACAGATTGAGTTAACGTTTACCACTAGCAGATAACCACCGATAACCATACACGCCTCGCTACAGCCGTCTATTTATTCGGATCCATCAGCCGTTCAGAGGGCGCTGCTCAGCATACGCATGCGCTACGGATTTGCAATTCTAATCATTTGCATATCATGCGCTACTTTGCATTTCCTGAAAATTTCAGCTCACTCGCGTAAGTCCTTCATGGTGTTGCAATTTTCACAAACGTGAGTGTAGATGGCATAAGTTTTCACTTGTTGCACTTCTCATGATAATTCAATATAAACTAATTACTCATGATATTTAAAATGGAATTATATATTTAAAACAAATAAGTAACTGTGTTATTTATTGAACCAAATATAAGTAACACAACTACATAATGACAATTAGGTGTTCATATTCGAAAGACTTGCATTTAGTTTAACAGACGGCAATGATGCAGGATGTTTCTCAGTTAACTGATGGTTATGAAAATTTCCAGAAATGGTACGGCTAGAGCGCATTTCCCATTTTGGATTTGTAAATGAATATCGAGAGAAAAGCGCCACATAATATAAAATTAAAAATATACAGATGACGTAAAAATAGCTTCTTTTGAATGAAAGGGAAACTGAAAGCACTAAATTTGCCTTTCATTTAAAAGAAAGTATTCTTACATAATTTCATTTAGCCACTGAATGGAAAATTCAATGGAAACTATTCTTACGCATTTTTATTTAATCCTTGCAAAAGCATGAATTTTTTTATTTTTCTCTTCTCTACATATATACCTTCACTTTGATTTGCGATTGGAAAAACCGTCAAGAGAAATGTCCACCTTTATAAGCTGTGCGTGTCAACGTTCTTGACAGGCGTGAATATCGTCAACCGACGACTAATGTCACGTGATCCTCCAGATAGCTTCAAAAATTGTAATTTGTATTCGCAGAAGATTTTATTCATTATTTTCAGACTTTACGTTTCGTCCCAAGGAAATTTTTCCTGTGTGATTCCACTTTTCTTCTGAAAAATCACGCATTTTTTTCGAAACTCAGTTCAAGGATGTATGCTTTCAAACCAGTTACATACCTGCCTGAAATGAGTTTTTAAGTAATTTTCAATATTAAATAATAAGTTTAATTATAATACACACACATAATTAGATATAATATGAAACTGAATATTACCGTATTAAATTACCATTAATCTGCATAAACCTACAGTGAACTAGACGTTTGCAGCTATAAATTAATTATCTAATTCAAAATTACCATAGAATGAAATTGTCACTGAACCAAGGCGACTAACATTTGTTGAATTACAGTTTAGCAGAATTATTTAGATATATTCCAGTTCTTCCAACATAGTTAACTTGTGCAAACCACTTGACATAAACAAGAACCTTTAATGAAGGTTGCTTTTAGAAAAAACATTTCTGAAATGTATTTTAGGGAATGATTTACAAATAAGGTCTTTGAAGATTTTGACAAAACTACTTATACACTCACGTTTGTGAAAATTGCAACACCATGAAGGACTTACACGAGTGAGCTGAAATTTTCAGGAAATGCAAAGTAGCGCATGATATGCAAATGATTAGAATTGCAAATCCGTAGCGCATGCGTATGCTGAGCAGCGCCCTCTGAACGGCTGATGGATCCGAATAAATAGACGGCTGTAGCGAGGCGTGTATGGTTATCGGTGGTTATCTGCTAGTGGTAAACGTTAACTCAATCTGTACTTATGCCTCGTCGACGAAAGAGAGCGAGATTTGAACAACTTACAGAGTTTGAACGAGGGAGAATCATCGGCCTTCGTGAAGCTGGATTGTCGTATCGTGCAGTAGCCTCTCGTGTGCAGCGTAACAGCAGCACAGTGATGCGCGTTTGGAAGCAGTGGACGGACGAGTGTCGGACAACTCGGAAATCCGGGAGTGGACCCCGAAATGTGACGTCAGCTCGCGATGATAGACACCTGGTCCGCATGGCGCGGACGGACCGTACAGCTTCCTCTAGACAATTGGCAGCACTGTGGTCAATAGCTACAGGTGTTTCATTGTGTGCTTCATCAATTCGTAGACGTCTGCTGCAGTGTGGACTGCGCGCACGGACTCCTTTATACAGGATCCCCCTAACGCACGACCATCGCCGCCTGCGGCTACAATGGGCCAATCAGCATAGAGACTGGCGTGCTGATTGGCAGCATGTCGTGTTTTCTGACGAATCCCGCTTTAATTTGTGGTACCATGATGGCCGCATTCGTGTCAGACGCTATGCCGGTGAACGCCACCTTCCGGAGTGCATTATCGAACGCCACAGTGGACGAACACCCGGAGTTATGGTCTGGGGCGCCATAGCATATCATAGACGATCTCAATTGCTACGAATTGTGGGCAATCTGAACAGCAACCGGTATATCCGTGAAGTTCTACAGCCCGAAGCTGTTCCCTTCCTTCAAAGCTTGCCAGGCGCTGTATTTCAACAGGACAATGCCCGCCCTCATACTGCTCGGATTGTTAAATCCTTCTTTGCAGCGCAGCAGGTACAGCTTCTTCCTTGGCCTGCGTGTTCCCCGGATATGTCGCCAATTGAACATGTGTGGGATGTCATTGGTCGGCGTCTTGCTCGTGATCCTCGTCCTGTTGCGTCTGCAGACGAACTTTGGGTACGCGTACAAACGATATGGAATGCTCTTCCTCAGTCAGACATTCAAACTTTGTTTGACTCCATGCCACGTCGCGTAGCAGTACTTATTGCGGCGCGTGGTGGCCACACAAAATACTGATTCTGATCTCTTGTCCTTGTTTGTTTGCTTTGAACATTTAATCATTTATTTGTACCACTACCACTCAACTGTGTATTAAATTGCATTCAATTATGACGATTCCTTCTTGGTGTTGCAATTTTCACAAACGTGAGTGTATATATCAAATATATTTCAGTAATATTGTAAAGAATTTAAAGTGTTACACCCTAAATGCTCTTATTTAATGTTCAGCACACCTAATCAGCTGTTCGAAGGCCTCATCCCATGGAAAGACATGATTGATTTTTCAAGCTTTATGCTAAAAAAAAGCTAATGACTCTATAATATGATACGGCAAATTTCAAAATAAAACCTTTAAAGAGAAAATAATTTTTAATTTATATTTAAAACTCTTTCCAGAATAAAAGAGCCAGATTCTTGACTTGAAATTCGGCCGAGCATTTAAATGTGCAAAATATTGTGCATTTGCACTGGAACGCATTCCCAGCAGTTGAATGGACTTCGGCACCACGATGCTTTTGGAATTTCATTTATATGAGGGATGTTCTTTGAGGCCAGTTCTTTCAGAGAGTCTTCAGCGAAAGTAACCTTCCCTATAGACTAATAATCTTAATGCGACTTTTAATAAAAAAGTAATTGAAACCAGTCCCATAAAATTCGCTTCGACGCCGCACAAATATTTCACAAGTTACGAATATGAAGAAATTGCTTTACACTTCTATAATTTTTTCATTTATTATTTAAAATATTTTCTTCCGAGCACAGTTGAAGTCATATTCAGCTATAGATCAAGAGCTCCTGACATCGAGTTTTGGCCAAAGCAGGGAATTCACACTGACATCACGCTTCCTATATAGCACTCGTGAAAAAGTAGTCTCCAGAGAATTTAAAAATTAAGTCAATAAAATATAACAAAGCACACAAGGGCTATCTGACCGGGAAGAGATGCCTTCGTGGAAGAATTCCTATAGGAAACTGGCTGATGTTTATATTACAGATGGAAAAAATCAGCCTTTCAGCTAGCCCTTTTGCCAGGATTCGAATCCAGAACTGACTACTAAGCATTCAGCCAGTCTCTAACCGCTCGCTCCTCAATCCTAAAATTTATGTTTCTAAGCTCTATGTTTTTATGACTACAGAATCTTAGTTTAATTTCTCAGTGTGTCTTAGTTAAGTTAAACTTTATTACACGTAACCTTGAAAAGAATTACTCAATTTCATAACTTCAGGTTGAATTTTCTAATATTATTTGATGATCATTAGAATAAAGTATATTCCTATACATACAAAAGAAAAATTTTGTCAAGCCGCTCAAAACGTTAGAGAGTTTTGTTAAATGCTCTGGTAACTAGAAGAAATAAATTAATATTTCTCTGGTGATCATAGAAACTCAAGTATACAGCTTAGGAAAGATAGCCAGTGAAATGGTCCAGAAGAAAATAAAGCAGCCTTTAATAAATTTGACGGCGTATGTCTCTTTAAGTCCGCAAGAATGTTTTCGGTTAAGGGGAGGAAAAAGGCCTTAAATGTCCTTTTTTCCCCTTTTCCTCTTCTTATATACCTTAATGAAAAAGTGCTTCGTTTAAATTAGGAAAAAATATTTCAGACATAACGGATAAAATTTGACTATTGGAGAAAGTAAAAGGCAGAAAAATTTGTTTTTATAAGAAATGAAGTTTCTTGGGCTTTGGTTTGGCTTATTTGATTATACAAAAACACGTTAAAGTTACTGCTTGGCTAAGTTAAATTTTTGGGGGACAGTAGTTATGTTGGCCGAAAAATAAAGCGTAGCTAATTATTTTAACTTTCATATATTCTTCGGAGGAAAATTAAGATAGCTGGTTAGAATACCGATTTCGTTTTATTATTTATGCAGTTTGTAGTATTTTAGAAAGCAATAAGCAATATTTTGCTTTATTCAATTTCTGTGTAAAATTTCGATGCGAATCGGTTTTGTTCAAAGCTTTACAGTCATCTCTTTTCTTGCTTTCTTTTGTTGGTTGGATGTTAAATCAGGTTACTTGAATATGGTAAAGCACACGTGGGCTATCTGCCTAGAGGAGGAATACTTTTGTAGAGGACTTTCTAAGGGAAAATGATTCGCATTCACGCTATACATCGGGAAAACGAAAAACCATGCAGCTCACATATTCGTTTAGAATCGAACCCAAGCCAGAGTCCCAGTATTTAGTGATCTTATTGACTAGGCCACTTTTAATGCTTGTTGGTAAGATGCTATTCCATGAGTGTTATAAAATCAGACCAGTGTCTGAGCGGTAAAAATAGTGAACACTGGTATTTCGGTCAGGGGTTCGAATTCTGGGGAACGGGTGGCTGTATGGGTATTTTATGGTTTCCCCCATGTGTAATATGTATGCGGAGTAGTTTCGCTAAGAAAGTCGTCCACGAAAGCATCCCTCCCCTTAGGCAGATGGCCATCGAGTGCTTTGCCGTAAACCAATCCAAGATTAATAAATTTATAAAACCATTCAATACAATAATTATTAATGAGCTGTGTAAAGGATTTTGAAAGGTGTGTTGTTGGAGTGCAAATATATACAGGTTACCTACCATGGTAGTTCGTAATTTTTGCACTACGTTTCAGTCCCAAAAGAATTCAAAAACAAAGTTAAGCATATAAAGTACTCCAAATATCAGGATTCGAATTTCGTCGAATAATAACAATAATATTTCGTTCGATAGCTATACCATGCTAATCGTTCAAGGAATCAGTTCAAAGAAATCATTAGGTTTTTCGGAGAAACGGGACAATTTAAACTATACCCTGGCCGAGATGCGAACCAGGGATGTTTTGTTTGCAAGCTGAACCTGTTTACAACAAGAGCGCAATCACGAGGGAATGCGATAATTCCTTACGTTCTCTCCTCTTTCCCAGTTGAAAAGCAATTGGGGAGAAGCGCGAGTGTCATCCGATCAAATCCAGGTAGTGATAAATTATCATCCACAACTCTTTTAGTTCGAACGCCAATTAAGAACCATTAGGTTTTTAAGAGCAGGAAAAATGAAAAGTTAACTATGATCTCTCTGAGATTCGAATCAAGGATCTTCCGTTTGTTTACTAGACACGCTGACCACTTACATAACGAGATCACGCATGGATAATGCGGTAATTTCTTATAAATTAAAATAAACTAAATTCATCAGTATATCGTACTCTGCATTCAAAGTATCATTAAATAAAGAAATTATGTAAACTGGGTGAATTGAAATTTTAATGATTACTTTATTTGGCGTTTTTGTTTATTAGTAGTTTATTACATAATTTTCAGTAACTGAAGCTGTTCTGCTGAAACATACATTCAGAGTATATTATCTGGCGGATGTGCATTGCTTTTACTTTTTTGTTTGCTTTCAGATTAGACTATAGGAAGGGAAACTATAGGACTATAGGAAGACTATAGGAACTAGCACTATAGGAACTATGCTAGAATATAGGAAGGGAAATTAATTTTTTTGCCTCTTTATTAACTATTACTGTTATTAACTATTAATAGGCAACAAAATGAATTTCTTTTCTGTACTAGGGGAGCTGTCAACAGGTGACATTAATAATAACAGAATGTAAAATGAATTAAAATGATTGGTGTGAAAGTTAACTGCTTTCAATTTATTTAGGATTCTATATAGTTTGAGTATTAGGTGATTGCAAAAGTTCTATCCTCTTTTGGAAATGAAAATTATGAGTTGATTTGACATCGGACATGACGCAGTGATGACTGAAAGTTTTGGCCAATAAAATGAGTAGGCAAAGAGCATGTAAATGTAACTTGTGAGCAAAAGTAAATCATTCATAAAAAATTCAAATAATTTAAATTGGCAACTGATATGCAGCATATCTGACACTGTTTGTTGTGCGAGTTTAATAGAAGCAATACTGCAGCCGTAGCATGCCAAGACATCAGTCAAGTATGCGGGGAGGATGCTGCTGACAATAGCACGTCTCATTTCTGGTTTAGGAAATTCAAAGACGGATACAGAAGATGCAAAATTCATCTGCATTCCGGATGTCCTCTAATCGTTTCTGAAAGACCACTGACCAAGCAATGCTCCGTTATCCAGTTTTTCAGAAATGAGCGGAAAGATAATCCACACACAAAACCAAGGTCAGCAAACAAATAAGGTCAGGCTATTTCGAAGCCTCAGGGGTTTATTAATTGCGAGCATGAGTCTGGCAGTCCGAAATACCCTAGTTCTCCAGGAGCTCCCCCTTTAAGTAAGACGGGTATCACGATCCCCGTTGGCCCTAGTCGTCTGTTTCTCCTTCTTTTCTCTTTTTTCTTGGCTTCTGCTTTTCCTTTGTTTTTTCTTGAAGTTTCCTTCTCGGAGGCTGGGCTCAAAGTAAGGTGCTGTTATATCCTTTGTTTTTAGCTTTTCGCCCGCGTGTTTACCGTGCGTGGGGACCCGTAAGGCTGGAAAAGAGGAACCTGGTAGTTTAGAGGTGAGGTACTGTCCTCAACACGCTACTTTGGCTTCTGCTTCAGTTTGAACGGGAGCTATATATTGGCCCCGTATGTATCAATCGAATGGTCACGTTTCCTTTTGGCTTGGGGTGAAGCAATAGGAGCATCTTCTGAGCACTTCGTTAAGGGTGGAGGACTACTTGAGGAGTTTTCTGTGAGCGTATAGACCTGACTGGCATTGGTGCTGATATTTGCATCCCCTTGTTGGACTCAGTGATGGGTGGTACAGTCATGTCCGAATTAATTATTCTGTTTCTATAATATGGCCTCTTCAGTCAACTGCATTTACCACACAAACTAACTGCAGATTATGAGAATTAATAAATCAATAAATCAGGAAGTATACCTACTCATGCAAACTATGGAACTGTTGAAACGATTGATAAGACGCAAAACGAAACTTCTGTTAATCCCGAATTTCATTCTAACGAAAATTACCGGTTACTGATTATAAACAACAGACATGGCGAAATACAGAAAATGTCATCTTTTTTCGTAAACAAACAAATAACTTCATCCATAGGCGAACCAAAGAACGTGTAGAAGCTTAGATCTGGTGATTTACTTACAGAAATCACTTCTCCCAAACAGAAAGCTGCGCTTTTTAAGCTAACCCGCCTAGAAAACACAGAAATAAGTCTCTACTCATAAGACGTTAAATTTCTCGTTTGGCATAATTTCGGAATCAGACCTAATAGCTGTTTCAGAGAAAGAAATGATTTCTGAACTGAAAAACTAACATGTATGCGGAGTGCGAAAAATTACGATATTCCGAGAAGAGCAACTTGTAAATTCGAGATATATTATACTAACATTTAACACACCGGTTCTTTCCAAAGCCATCAAAGCAAGATATATAAATTATCCTTTGCGAACATACATATCCAATCCGTTCGTTGTCTCCAATGTAAGCAATATGGGCATTCTAAGATTTCTTGTCGCGACATCTTACTTGTGTCAGATGCTCAAAGGTGGGTCATGAGAGTGAAGGCTGTATGAAAGCGCCGCTTTATATCAACTGTCAGGGAGAGTATCCGGCGGATTCTAGATTTTGTACGAAATGGGAAAGGAAAAAAGAAGTGCAGAATATAAAGGTCACCAGAAACATATTCTACGCAGAAGCACGAAAGACAGAGGATAGCTCTCAGCCTCGTCCCAGAGTTTCTTACACTGATGACACGAAGTCTTTTCGATCAACTGGAACTCATACATTACCTACTACTCAACCTGAGAAAACTCTTCAAATCCCAAGCAGTAAACAAACAGGCAAAAGGCAAGTGGTAAAAAAACAGACCCGCTGGAGCATAAATTCCTAAGAAGGAACAAAAATAATACAAAATCAATCAAATTCCAAAAGCCCTCGCAGCAGCTTATTTAAGAACACTTATGCTGATAAGATAGATTCGGAAAAGAAAGAGATGAAAGCCTGGAGCTCCCAAAACATCAGCTTCCGCACTTGACTAAAAATCAGCATCGTCAAAATACGTTTCCTTGATGGGCACTCTCATTTCTTGGAACTGCCGAGGTTTTCACCAAAGCCTTGTCCGGATTGATACTTATAATCCTGCGTGTAGTGGACTGCAGGAAACTCTACTCAAATGAAATACTTCAGCTAAACCTCAGAGGTGTAATATCGCCAAGAAGATAATGTTCATAAGGTGCCTGCATATGGAGGTGTTACCATCTTGAATTCAAGTAACTACCCATCTTCTATCATTTCCTTAGCCACACATCTGCAGGGGATTGCAATTCAAATAAATATGACGACATTAAATTTCAATCTGAATTCTCCTGAATTCAAATAACTACCCAGCTTCTATCATTCCCTTAGCCACACATCTCCAGAGGATTGAAATTCAAATAAATATAACGACATCAATCTCATTCTGTTCACTATATCTGCCTCCAAATCAGCATATCGATCAGCAGGACTTAGATGACATCATACAGCAGCTGCTACTCCCTTCGCTATTCTCGGTAATTTTACTGGTCACAATCCCCTTTGGGAAAATGACGGTATTAATTCACGTAGAAGGCAAATATAGCGTATGATCGATAATCACTGCCTCTGCCTTCTCAATAACAGAGAGAACACATATTTCTGCCAAGTTACAAGGACTTTTCATGCTTCAAGGACAGCAAAGAAAGGCCTGGGGTGTTTTTCTTCGGTATCCAATTTAATCCAATCTTGTCGCTTTCAAGAGAGCCAGAGCTAAAGCTAAAAAAGTATGGAAAGAAAGTCAGAGAGATTCGTATATATCTTAATGTGGCATCTATAAGATAGTCTACTTCTAGCAAGAACGTATGGATTCGAAAAGCATCGGGTTTATAAAAGAGTTACTTTAAATTTTGCAAGGAGATTATGAGAAGAAATTGCAGAGAAGAAATTGCAAACACTATGCGCGAAGCTTTTACCAATGTGTCAATTAGCAATAGTTATCCTACAGAATTTCTATCCTGCAAGTTCCATTCGAGAAATAAACAAACTGTGTTTAACACTTCCAACCTAGGAGTCTATAATAATGATTTTACGATGCTTGAACTGAGGAACGTTTTGTTCAAAACTGGTAAAACAAGTCCAGGTTCTGATTGCATTAGCTATGAAATGATAAAACACCTCCCCTCTAAATCAATAGCCTCTCTCCTTGCACTATATAATAGAATATGGGGGAACAAATTTTGCCTGATAAATTGCGAAGAGCTAGAATAATCCCTATAGCCAGGTGGTACCAAGGGAAGATCCAAAGAATCCCTTCAACTATCATCCCGTTACTATGACCAGCTCTATATGCAAAGTCCTGGAAAAGCTGGTAAACTACCCCTTAGTCTGTAGAGACATTAGGTTTATTTCGAAGCAGGAGGTGTGAAAAATGAGCAATGCCCTCTCCGGGACTCAAACCACGGACTTCTCGAATACGCGTCGAGCGTGATGACCACTACACCACGAAGGCATGCGAAGAAGGCGAGAGAAATACCTTATAAGTCCACTACTTACAAGAAAATAATTTATTGTGGCCATATCCGAAGTTTAGAGGTTTCCAAAGTGGAAGGTCAACTACAGATAATGTTTGCGACCCTTGAAGCAGCTATACGATATGCTTTTGTAAAAAGAAACTATTTAGTATCCATCTCTTTCGATATGGAGGAAGCATGTGACAGAACATGGAGATTTGGAATATTTCGAGATTTCTATGACACTAGATTACGCGCAGATGGTTGCCACTCTTTGTGAAGAACTTTTTAATGACTAGTACGGATGCAGATGGAAATACAGATAGGCTCTTTTCTGTCAAGGGAGTTTAGTCATACTGAGGGTCACTATTTTTAATTTAAAAATTAATTCCTTTTTAAAAGAACTGCAGTTCATGGCACGTTATATGTCGATGATCTTCAGATTAGTTGTCAAGGTTAGAAATGCGTTGTATTCAAGACAACTACAGATTTTTTCAAACAAAATTACTAAATTATCATCAGAAATGGTCAGTTTAGTAATTTTTTGATTCTCAAATAGATAAGATTCTCAAATCAGAAAACAGTACATGTGCAGTTTTTCAGCAAAAGAAACCTATACCCAGAACCAGACCTCCTTGTGGACGATGCCTTGATTCCATTGGCGCCATAGTTTAAGTTCCTAGGGTAATACTTAACAGGAAGCTCAGTTTCTTGTCTCATGATTCAAGCCTGAAGAACAAATGCCTTAACTGAATTAACTATTCTGAAAGTTTTGGAGCATGCCTCCAGGGAAGCTGAGAAATATACCATGCTGAATATTTATAGGTCTCTTTTTCGATCGAAAATTGCATATGGATTAATTATCTGTGGGTCTCCAAGGCCTTCTGTGTTGCTGAAACGTGGTCGTATTCATCACCAAGTTCTGCGGATTTGCTCCAGTTCATTCAGAATGTCTCCAGTGGAGAGTTTTTAAGTCGAATGCCACTAGCCATCTTTAAGTCTAAAACGTGAAGAGTTGTCTATCAAGTATTATTTAAATGTTAATTAATAACCATTTCATTCTTTTCGATCATTTCTCCTTTATGACCGGTACCATCTTTTGTACCAAGCACGAGTTTCTTTCATTCCTCCTTTTGCTTTGCAGATACACTAACTTTTAGAAAGCTATGGTTTGAATGGTGTGCAAGTTAAATCTGTAAGTTTACATGATACTCCACCTTTGACACATAAAAAAATTAATAGCCTCAACGTTTTGAGTGATTTAAACAAAAGCAATACATGCGATGATGGGTTCCGACAAATCTTTAAACAGCACAGATGCAGATACAAAAGCTATAGGTCAATATATACGGATGGCTCAAACACCAAAAGTCAGGTTGCATCAGCATTTGTGTGCGGAGGTACTAGGAAAAGCTTTAGGTCGCCCGAAACATTTTCTGTCTTCTTCTCAGAAATATTTGCCATCTGTAATGCTTTGACATTTATTCCTAGGCAACACCGCAAAAAATACATCATCTATGCAGATTCAAAAAATGCCTCGATATTAGTGAAATCCTTTTATAATAATGACAACCCTTTAGCTTGGGAAGCAGTTAAGCTAGATTAAAGTCTGAAGAATGTCGAAGAACACTAAGTCGCGTAGGACCGTGTTGCTCAATCCATCTCAAAATAAAGCCAGCACCCCGAAAACGCTTAGTTAAGTGTATGGAGTATGAAAGAAATAATCCATTGAGAGTTGCTCTCGCGGAATCCAACCATTAATTACTGAAATGTCCTATCAATAGTCGGATGGATAGGAGCGAAATTTAATACGTGAGCGGACAGCATTTATCAATCGCAATTATGTTCTTTTTAACAAGATGATGCTAGAACTCACTTTGCGTTAATGACCTCAAAAACCTACTCGTAATTTCTTAGTTCTTAGTTATGTAACGCCTTAGACGTTTAACCTCTGATAGTGTACAAAATGTGCAAACAACATCAAAAAAGTTTTGGATTCTTTTAACTAAATGGATTTTTTTATTAACAAGAGATTAATTCATCATTTTTTATTCATTTTAACTTAAAATCGGACAGCACATTTGCACACATCTAACAATTATCATCCACTAGCAAGTTCATCAAATGATGTGATATTGTAAACTTCATCAAATTACAGAGACTTAAATGGGCTGGCCATCTGGCTAGTATGAATGAAGATCGTTGCTACAAGAAAATCTTTCTGACAAAGCCCATGGAAAATAGATCTCGGGGCAGAACACCGCTAAGACTGTGTCGGAAAAGATCTTAATATTTTACAGGTTGAAAACTAGAAAACAGTTGCCAAAAGTAGAGATGCCTGGAGAAGACTTCTGTAGAAGGCCAGGGCTGTCGAGCCATTGAAGAAGAAGTAATTTCATATAGGACATTAGCAACAATTACGTGTAGCTTAACAGAAGCAATTCGTAATTTACTTAATATAGCACAATACAAAGCTTAAGAGAATCAAAGGTGACGATATAAATATCTGGTAATTATAAATGCTATTACGGCAACTAAGTAATGTATATATTAGATATATAACAAAGAATTTCTCAAAGAACTTCTCAAAGAAAGTCTCTCAAAGAACCATTGGTCCAGTGTGGGAAGCACCTCCCACGGTTGTGGTAGAAATGTGCTGTTAAAACTTCAAGTTTCGGTGCACTCATGGTTAAGATTACATCCTAGTTGTAAACTATGACACATGCCATAAAATTTGCGTAAACCTCTGTTATTAGTGAGTATCATGACGAGACACTTAAAAATGAAATTAGCATAAAGCTTGTAAGGTTTATCCTAATTTTATTAACGGTTATTTTTAAGTTATGCTTCTTTCCTATCTTTCCCGTTTCAGCTTACAATTTCCTACCAGAATGTAATTTCAGAAACCCAGTGAATGCAAACGAGTAAGATTACTATTTAAGTCGATGTTTCACCGACTTCGAAAGAGAGAGTCTGATTTCCTGACTAGCGCCCCTTGCTTGGCTTCGCCGATTTAATCAACATTTAGGGGCCAACTGCTTAGAATCCTGATAGCTTAGGCTATACCTTCAGTTAGTTTCAGTTAAGCTTTGTTAAGTTTAATTTCATAATTATTTAAGTTCAAGCCCAAGTGGAGGGTTTGTGTACACTCCGAGTTAGAAGTTGATTGTATTTATTCTGAGAGATAAAGGGTAGTTAACCCTTCTTAAGTCTTACGTGTTTGTTCACCCACTTAAGGAATTATTCACTTGTTAGTGTTTGTGGGGTTCAAAATTGAACATTGAATTAAATAAGTGGAACTCCACAAGCTAACTCATAGTAAAACATAAATCATTCACCTAGCATGCGCACTAATTCAGCTTTTACAAAATCTGACCTCTGTAGTTTTCGCTTGATATTAAATTAAAACAATTCAAAATTCCAATAAATAATTAAATTTTGTTTTAGAAAAGATTTGATTATATCTAAAGCAGATTTGTTGAAATGTCTGTTGCAATAGAAAGCTTAAAACTTAGGTCATATAATACTTGGTTGGCTAACTGATTATTGCGAACGCATGACGAATATCTGTCCAAGGAAGATGCTTTCGAGAAGACATTTTAGGAAAAATTGACTCGTACTCACATAACAGATTGAGAAACCGATCCATCCAACTTTTCCGTCATGAATGAACTCAAGACGAACCTCCAGCGCCTTGCCATAGAGAAAATAAGATTGAGCTCATCAAAATTTAGATTTATTCCCATTATTAGAGTTATTCAGAATAACTTTAGTTTTACTAATACTTCAATTAAATCTTCACTGTACATTATAGATGAGCAAATTCAGAGATTTACTAAAAGACTTAATTTCCCTCTCTATATTAGTTAAATTCAGCAGTTAGTAATCCAGTTCGAGATACCTAAAGACCACACCGCGTCTGATCACTAGGCAAGGATTATCAGCAGAATAGAAATTCACATTAATTAACTAATCAGACATGCTGGTATACTTAAATAACTAAATTTTCTTTTAAATTTTGAAAATAAAGTTATAGTTCTAGTCTTATCAAAACATATGAACAATAGTTGTAAAAAACTAATTGGAAAATCGAATATTAAAAAACAAGTAGTTTTCTTGTACAACAAATTCTTGTTTATGAAGTCCTATAATTTTATGCACAAGATTCGAGAGGATACTGGTAATTAATAGTTACTGGAATTTTAACAACTTGGGCTTTTTACCTAACGTCGTCATTAAACGGCAGGATGTACAACTTTTACTTCATAGAAAGCAAAATTTAGCAGTGATCTTAGAGCAAATAATACCTTTAGAGCAAACTCTAGCAGTGAAAGATATAAAAATAAACACATTTAAACCTGTAAACTGGCACTCTAATATCTCGGTGACTTTTGGGCATAAAAGTTTTGCTACTAACCGATTAAAATATATTTTTCTACAAATTGGGGTTTTTCCTAAGCAGTGACTATAATAATGCACTCCTTATTTTGAGAAACTTTGTAATTAAAAGTGCACATTTAGGGTCACGATTTAAGAATATAACTTTTCAAGCACTTCTTTCAAACACTCTGTATGGCACATGCAATTACAGTTATGGTTCGAGTAGTTTCCCCTTAAGAAATTGAGTTCATTTACGAAGTGCTTTTAAAGAAAGGTAAAAAGAAGTTTCCTAAAAGAATCACAGAAAGGAAAATAAACAAAAAACTCAAGAAGTATCCAACTGTTTCTCAGAAAATAAATAACAGTCATCAAAGTGCAAGTTTGCAAGCAAATCCAGCCATTTTATCTAAACGTTTAGAAATTTTTACTGAACGTAAAACACCCCACTCTACAATGTACTCGAAACCATTCCCTGACTTTAATGTTTGTCAAAATGTATTGCTGTTCGGGTTATATTTTTCTCTCCTGTCTTTAGGGTCATTGTACTGAGCCGTGGACAGTGTCGTTGACGTAAAATCAATCATTCAATCAATCGATTACGATATCACTTACTGTCCGACTATTAGATTAAACTAATGTTGCTTCACAGTATAAAATACGATGATTGTTTTGCCGATTATGAAAAGCTAAGCGAAAAATATATTTCATGTCTAGTTCTGAGCTTTACAGAGCTATATCGAATCTTCTAAGAACACATCAGTAAATGACTTTCTATCCGTGTAGCTGTCTCTGCACAGTCGTTCAATTTTTATTATTTCTCGCTGCGACAAAAATAAATAAATGTCTGAAATCAAAGCAGAATTGATCGAATAAAACGTTCATTGAATGAAATCTTCTAGAGATGCCATACCGTTTCATAGCTATTATAAAAAAGGCTACGCTTTCCTCAGTCAGTTATCAATTATGGTACCTAGTAAATTAAAATACATATATTATACAAACGTAATTATCCGACATCTAAACATAAAACTGTGTAAACAGAAATGTTGAAATTATTTTCATAATCGCAAATTAATTCTGAAATTGTAAATTAAAGTATGTAGTTTTTACTATACTTTTGCTAGTACTTGAACACCTTAAAGTTTAGGTCTGAAGACAATTGTAGTTTACTCTTGATAAAAGAGCTCCGCTTTAAAATGAAAGATGATTTACTAGTTTTTGTGTTTAGACTTAAAAAATTTCAACGCACCGAGTATTAAAAATTAATATAACTCCTGAAGTGATAGAAACTATCACTTGAAATTTAAAATTGAGTTAGTTTTTATTTTAATTTTAGATCTTAACGCAATTTTTTTTTCTGCATAACAGATTTTGAGGTTTATACATTTATTTTTAATTACTAGTTCATTTTAAGTTGGAAAGCTTTTCCTATTACTCTCTTTTCACCCACGCTTTTCATGCCAGAATGTAAATGAGATAGCGAGGGTTTATTCACATTAAGGTAGAATGAAGTGCTATTTAAGCAAGAGTTTTGGAAGTTAGTTTTAGAGGGTGTCTGCCTATTCCAGGCCACGTTGTGCTGTGATTATTAGCGACTTGCGTTAGCGGCGTTGAGTGTTCTAGCCATAAGGCTTGTCTCGCCGGTTTGCTACAAACCAGAGCCTTTCTTCGCGTTAAATACTCTGTGAGCTGTTAGGGTAATCTACCACACCTTGAAATTATTATTACTTACGTATTTCTACTAAGCCAGAAGTGCTCGCTTCTTGTAACCCAAGTTAGGTCATTTGTTAATTTTCTGCTTGAATAAAAGGGTCTTATATACCCTTTTTCTGATTTCTGTTTTGTTTCGCAAGGCTAGAAGATCACAAGCCAGAAGAACTAGCACATCTGGCTTAACAAAAATACATAACGAATAATAATTTCAAGATGTGATAGATTAGCTTAACGGCTTACAAAATACTTTAACGCGCAGGAAGAGTTCTGGTTTGTAGTAAACTGGCGGGACAAGCCTAATGGCTAGAACACTCTACGCCGCTAACGCAAGTCGCTAAGAATCACAACACAACGTGGCCTGGAATAGGAAGACACACTCTAAAACTAACTACCTAAATTCTTGCTTAAATAGCATTCGTTCTACCTTTAATCTGAATAAATCCTCTCTACCTCATTTACATTCTGGCATGAAAAGCGTGGGTAAAAAGAGAGCAATAGGAAAGGCTTTTCAACTTAAAATGAACTATTAGTTAAAAATAAATACATAAACCTCACAATCTGTTATTCAGAAAAAGAAATAAAATTGTGTTAAAATCTGAAATTAAAATAAAAACACTTAACACAATTCAAAATTTTTCAACAGTCCTTTTTAAAAGTGTACGTTCCCAAAGAGACATAGACTTTACAAGATAATGCAGATTTTAATTACTATCGTCTATAAAGTGAAATGTATTACTTGAAAATATTTAGCAACAACTGCCATTCACTTAACATTAAGTATTTATTTGTTACAAGGTATTTTACTGTTGTTTAAATGAAAATTTATTATACAATTACTTTAAGCTCTTCTTAGCTTTTTAAGGGCTTTTCTATTATTAAATGTAAAAAAGACACAGGTGCCGGGGATTGCCTTGAAAGCAGTTTTTTTAAAGCAGAAAATGTGAAAAATGTGCAGTGCTCTCGCCGGGACATGAACCTCGAAACTCTCGAATACGCGCCGAGTGTGCTCACCATTACACCACGAAGGCATGCTAACAAGGTGGGAGAAATAACTTACAGCCTCACATTATGAATGTAATAAATACTTTAAGTAGAAAATATATAGTAACTCATTCGATTATTTACTAGTTGATTTGCAGCCTGTCAATAGAAGTGATTTTAATGAAATAAAGTATTTTCTTAATTATCATTTACTATCACTATTATTTTAGAAATAACAATGAAACGTTAAAAAGACGGAATATGCAGGTATATTGGGAAGTAGGTAAGTTATTAATGTTTCAGATTACCCCCCAAAACTTGAGTTTATCATTATGAAAAACCTTTAATTAAGAGAAATGCGCTTATCTAAATGTATTATATATTAGTAAGCAAGAGTTGCAAGTTCGAATCTTTATTTTCAATGACCAGGACTCAGTGCCTTTTTAAAGTTATGTGACTTTTCAGAATTAAAACTAATGCGAACACTCAGTGATTCAAAATTCTTAAATATATGCACGGATGACACATAGCGCCATCTATTATGAGGGAAATATGTAAAGGACAAATTCGTTTTATAAATTTTGAAATTGATCGGAAATAGAATTAAAAACCATAACGACAGAAAAGGAAACGTACAAAATGTAATCAATGAGAATGGTTTCTAAAAAGATGACTTATCACTGAAGAGCTTATGAAAAGAGAATATTCAATATTCATCAAGAAGCTATACCTTTTATTCCTTTTGGTTTCATTCTGAAGACACTGAAATAGATCTTTTTTTAATTCATAATAAATAACATATTGAAAATAGCTTAAAATGAAAGAAAATCAAAATGCTTACTTTCCGAGATAATTTACTAACATAGATATGAAATATGAATTAGTGAAAACATTTACAGCGCATTTTATTCCCTAGATTTGCTTGTTCTCTCTCTCTAAAGTATTTAAAATATATTTTCGCATTGGAAATTATATTTTTGACTTTCATGTTCGAGCAGCAGTATGCTCTTTTATACATTGCAAGCAGATGTCCAAGTTATCAGTTCTACTCATTCCTCACACCGAGCTTTCTTTTCTTTAAAAAGGTCTCCTTTTACTGTCAAATAACTGTTCCAGCTTGGAAATGGTAGACACTCGATCTATCATTAAAGGAACATAATACGATATAGAGACCCTGTTGATGCGGAAGACAAGAAATTCAAACACTTGTTACTTCCAAAGCTGGAAAATATAAAAGAGCGTTTTGGTAAACCAGATACGTAAAAAGTAACTTAATTTTTTCTCCCACGATTTGTGGTTCACAGTTTTTCTTCTCCTCCTTCTTTTATTTTCCAACTGTGTGTCATGCGAGTTTCCGATTGTGCAAGTTGTTATTCATCGTTAAAAATGTTCTCATGAGAGCAAAATAACTAGAATTCCTTTGCTTGGAGTATTTTTTGTAAGTTATATCCATTAAAAAAACACACAGAAAGTTTAAGATTATCATTGTTGTGTAAACAGATGAATATGATACATGAGTTTAAATAAAATTTCAGTCAGATTTATGCAAACTCTAATTTTTATTAATAGAAGTTTAGTTATACTCATAGCGAAATAAAATTAGAGACTAAGAAAGCAATGCTATGGTAAAATCCTTAAAAACTTCTTTCCTTAAACCTTAAAACTTGGAAAGAATCTGTAGAGTCATTAGGTTCTTTAGAAGCAGGAGATGTGAAAAATAAGCAATGCTTTCAGCGGGACTCCAACCTCGGACCTCTTGAATACGCCCGCAGTGTGCTGACCATTACACCATGAAGGCATGTTAAGAAGGCGAGAGAAATACCTTATATACTCTCCCTTTTAAAGGGAGACTGGGGATTAGGTATCCCAATCGCCAAATCCTGATGGTGGAGACTCATCATCCCCCACCTGTTTTAGTTCGGGCGCCACTGTAGAGACATTAGGATTTTTTTTGTTTTGTTTTTGAAAACAGAAGGCATGAAAAATGAGCAATGTCCTTGCCGGGACTCGAACCTGTCGAATACGTGTTGACTGTGCTTATCCAACGCCATCTATCGGCAAAAATAGATAGCGCTGCCTCCTCGCGCGTGGTTCTACCCGAGAGTATAAAAAGCCGTTACTGAGGTTTCTTTCCCTTTCTAGATATTTTGTTCTCCTGATGAGGAGGACCTGTAGCTGCCCTCGAAATCGATTGAGTGTTTTTAGTAGATGTACGTAATTTAAATGTAATTTAGTAAATAAATGTTTTTAGTAAATACAAGGTTGTTTCAGCGAATTTGATTGTCACATTGGCGTGTTTCTCTTCTATTGCAGTTTAAATAGATCATTTTGTATAGTCTCTGGTACTTCGTTACTTTGAATCTTAATTTCAATTTATGTTATTTCAAATATCCGCGAATAGTGGAGCTTATTTGTAAGTACAAGTGGTGCCTGTTTAATTTCAACACTTTAATAAAAATGTTATTCACACTCCTTTTTTACGACTTTGTCATACTATTTTTTGATGGAGCGATAAATCGCTTGTCACTCTAGAAGGATCTGAAGGAAAATGATTTAAACTTCTACATGTAATTAAAACTCTACAGATGACGTGGAAAATGTTGCGTTTAGAGTGTTTAGCGAAGCTTCAGTAAACGTTTTCAGAGTATGAAATGCATTCTTATCCTACTTTTTTATCAAATTTTCTTTTGATTAGACTTGTTAGTTTTCGGAAGTTCACGGTACAGTTCAACAATGCTGAGATTACTATTCTTTAGTTATGTATGATTGTCATACTAAATTGTTATACTAAACCTAAAATGAAAGAAAAATTATCCGATCTCAGCCTGACAAGAGCAAACAGAAATAAAAATAATTTCAATTGCACTGATTGAAATATTTTCAGTAGAAAAAGTGTTTATAGGTGTCTGACAAAATATTTGCCGTAAATCAACAGGAGCCCCAATGCTAATTTCTCATTAAATGTGACCATAGCTTTTAGGCCTTTTTCAATTACTGCACAAAAACATCACGAAATGAGTATCAAATCGAGGCATGCAACTAATGTATCAAGAAATGTTTCGTTTCAAATTTTCCCTCGAGGAAAAGTCATTTCTTATTTTATTATTTCAGGGAGTAGTTCTTAACTTCGCGAAAAAGGATCCGAAAAATATGCAACATTTGTAAGCATTCATTTCAGTCTTTTCATCTATAACCTCGACTTGTATAAATAATTATATACTATTTCTTGTATAAATAAAGCCATCGTTCTTCTATAGATAAGCCAGATATTAAAAACCCGTCTCAAATGAAATAACCGGCGGAGATGAAACTCGTTGCTATATCCGTCGTAGTTATGCTACGTCATAGTCTACAAAACTGTGAATGACTTCTGTGATCAATTTCGTATCGCATAGGTTTTTGATTATTGTTTCAAAGTTTGAACAGAAAATTAGAGGAAATTTTTAGTAGAGATGCCGATAATTTTCCAGCCTATATGCTATTTGTTCTTTCTATTACCATTTAATTTTCAATTCTCGAAAATTTCACTACGTACAGACTAGGCGGGTATTACGTATATTTACTTTTTTTCATGTAGATTATCTGTTTCTACATAGATTATCTCCTCCTTCATTTGGTTTGTTGTAAATTTTAATGAGTTACTTCCACTTGCCAGCAGAAATGTTAAATAAAATTTTGAAATCTGCCAGAACTATTGTTGTTCTGATGATAACGAAGATAATTTCAGGCAAATTCCGTCCAATACACAGGATAACTCTCTTTAAAATCACTTGATGTTCTTAAAAGAGAAAACTTACGGGAATTTTAAAAACTTACAGGAATTGATAGTAAAAGTAACTGTCAGAATCTTAATCAAGAACGAGTCTTCTTGAAATGATCGCAAAATGACAACAAGCTGAGGGTCTACAATTATAATTAAGCGACCATGTGTTTACAATTCACGGCCATCAGATGCGATATTTAAAATTAAATATAATTCCTAGATCAATAAATGAAGTATTTCGCTTGTAGAGACATTAGGTTATTTCGAAGCAGGAGACATGAAAAAGGAGCAACGCCTTCGCCGGGAATCAAACCACGGACCTCTTGGTTACGCGTCAAGCGTGCTCACTACACCCCGAAGGCATGCGAAGAAGGCGGGAGAAATACCTTATATACTCCCCCTTTTAAATTGCTACTGGGGTTTTGGGGACCCAATCGCCAAATCCCGGTGGTGGAGAATCATCATCCACCATCTTTTTTTTAGTTCGGGCGCCAATATAGAGACATTAGGTTATTTCGAAGCAGAAGACATGAAGCATGAGCAACGCCTTCGCCGAGAATCGAACCCCAGACCTCTCGGTTACGCGTCGAGCGTGCTGACCACTACATCACAAAGGCATGCGAAGAAGGCGGGAGAAATACCTTATACGCTTACTGGTTGTTTTATATCCACATTGAACTCAAACAACCTATTTTTAAATATCCAGTTCCAACATAATGAAATTGAATTTAATTTAGCAAGTAAAATCAATACATTTCTTGAGAAATGAGAAGTAAATGTTTTTTCCTTGAAATAAAAAAAAATCGTGAAATCTTAAATACTAATAGTGTCGGAAAACATGAAAAAAGGCACTGTAGAAACTGCCTCTTGCGAAAAGTGAACTCCTATGAAACTGCAATGATTGTACATTTCATTATGTTATAAGTCATGCTTTGCTTTAGACCACGCCTCGAACAGTTATAAAATTTTTGTTGTTAAATTAAGAATGCATTTCTTTGTATACAAAATAATCAACAATAAAAGACTTTTGTGAATTTGTCTTACCATATAAGGAATTTTATCCCGCCTTACCGAGTGAGCATGCCTTTGTGGTATAATTCCAACACGTAGATGCAAGGTCCGGGATTCGAATTACGGCGAAGATCTATTTGATTATCTCACCTTTCTTGTTCCCAAAACTCTAAATGATTCTACATTAGAACCCAAACCAAAATACAGTAGTCTATAATTCGTCATCATCAGGATTTGGGGATGGGCTCCCCACCTCCCCAGTCCTCTTTAAGTGGTTGAGAATATATTGTATTTTCTCTTTTCCTTACCCAGTGCCTTCGTGGTGTAATCGGAAGAACACTATTAGGTACGGTACTGGACTGCGCATTATGTCAGTTACTACAGACCCGCATTCTACACTGAGAAGTCATCAGAGAAAAGTCAAAAGATTACAGTGTTTAGTGTAAACTTTAGTACATCACACTCTTAATAACTGTTTTTAATTTTGTGTCATTTACTGATTTTGTAGATCTTCTAGAGTGTAAACAGAACATCAGAAGCCAATGAAAGTGTAAGAATAAAAATAATATAGCATTTTCTGATTATTTTTACTGCACGCATAACCTTACCCTCTTTACTCATCCTATCAATCATTAATTCCTCTCCATTAACTACAATTTCCTTTCAATAGAATCCAGAAATTATAGACCTGTAAGTTTAACGGTATTAGTACGAAAAGTGTTTCATAAGCAAATTCAGCTCAATACACTGAGAACTGAGTATATTCATCACTTTCAGTACAAGTGGAAGATGATTTCCCTAATTTCTTAGATTGTTATAAAGATATTTCTCAGAGGCCTTGACAAGGAGGTGGCGTGGATATTATAAGTTATTATAGCATGTTAGCGGCTGAACTAGAGAAATTATGAATTAAATGTAAAGTATTTGGGAAGTGTCGACACCAATGCCGGGACAAGGGTGAGGCACTCGCCTCAGGTGAGTGGCTAAGAAACGTGTTAGATGCGAAATTTTAGAAACACATAAAAAAATTAATTATGATTGTTTATTGTCAGTTTTGACAACTATTTTAAGATAGCATATTTAGAGCAATAAAAAGGCACTATATTCTTAAGCATTGTGCACGCGCGCGCGTTTCCTTAATCAGGTAAAAAATATAATGAAAATATTGATTTACTGTTAACCATTAAATATTTAAAAGTGAGACAGAAAAACTGTTATCATGTATTCTACATAATTTTCAACTAATTATTCTCATTTTATATTTATACAAAGTTCAAATTTATATAAGATATCAAATGATAAGTCATTGTCATGGATTGAAACGAATAACCTTTCAAGCAAATAAATTTAAAGCTTTACATTTGTCCTCGTAGTATTTAATACTGCAAGAAAAAGAGAAAGTTAATTAAGGCCTTATAATCATGAATTTTAAAAGTACAAAAACTTAACACTTAGCAGAGAGAATGATGTTATATTGAATCCCGGCGAATAGCTCGGCAGTATATGTGTTTTCGCAGTTTTACTGTGTGTTTCATGTAAATACGAGCTAGTTTCTCCTAGAATGTCCTCCACGGAGGTATTCCTATTCTTAGACAAATAGCTCTTTCGTGTTTTGCATATTAAATTATATTTTTTCTTCACGGAAATTTAGAGAAAATAATCTTGATAAACGTGAAAATTTAGATTTAAAGATGACTACAAGCAAAGTGGAAAATAAAGGTTAATACAAACATTATGAAAGTGTTATTATCTAATGATTTTCGTCACTGAAAATGTTATGAATTTCCCCTAGGGGGAATTTCATAATTTCATTTGTGGTAATTATTTAGTTGTGAGTATCTTATGTGATTAAATATTTATTTGCGGTTATCTTATGTTCAGCTAGTGTAGTAATTTTTGCATTTTTATGAATAAGTTGTATTAATCAAGTTGATTGTATCAGTGACGTGGAGGCATATCTTGTAGGAACCAATAACAAGCCACATCCAAAACTCTTACATAGCTTTAGTTTACGAATATAAAAAACTACTTTTATTCAAGTTTTGGTATTTACCAGCATTTTCTGTACATATTTTGTTTAATTTATAAAACACATTAATATATAATACAAATCTAAATAAATGTATATATGGATTTTTCAAGTTGTTTTGAGGTTGGTGAAAGGATGGGGGATGATCTTCTAGTAATGATGAAAGAGGTCATGAGAAAAAAAGGTTGAAGACCAAAAACTGATTTAGAAAAACGAAATCGAAATTCCTTCAGGTTCCTTTCGAGACTTCAAGATCTATATCTTAACTTAATTAATTTATAATTGGAGCTTATTTTGTACTATTATCTACGCTGGAAAGCGATTTCTATTTGAAAGAGATTGCTTTCATTTTTTATACTTTATAATCACATTTTTTATATAAATCTCAAGGAATCAAATGTTCATAAACAGTAAAATAATTTTTCAAAACTGTTAAACAGCTGTACTTCTTACAATTATGTTTTAATGTTTTGTGAATGCCGCCCAGACGGTATAGTGATTAGGGGAGCCGACTGCGATACCAAAGGGCCTGGGTTCAAATCCCGGAGAAGGCATGGTTGTAACAGTCCGTCCCTTCATAGGAGGCAGAGGTGGCCCAACTATTGGGTGCCTCCATAATAAAGTGACCACTAGTTCTGGTCTTCGTTGTGGCTCAAGCCGAAGTCGGCTGAGGGCCCGCCATTGGGAAAAAAATGTCTTGTAAATAAATACATTGTACGATAAGGAGATCGGGAGAGAGTGTCCTTAAAAGAAACATCCTCTTAACTCTACTGTTAGCTCTTCTTTCTGAAAGAGGTGAATGAGATACATTTAGGAAACTCCTTATATATTTCACAGGAAATAGATGTGTCCACTAGAAATCCTCTTACTGGAGAGGAACGGAAGAATAAAACGAAAACCTTCCTTCATTCCCATTCATTTGCATCTAAAGTGCCAAATCAAAGATAGCAGACAATCTAAATATGTTCTACTATTTCAGTCGCATGTAGGATAACTTGAAAGAACCTATCCTGACTATAAATTTCTAAATACATTACTGGAGTAAAATTAACTTATTTGAAACAAAATGTATTTACAGATATAATAATAGCTAACGATAGAATTAATTTATTTGAAACAAAATCTAACAATTTCTGACTATAAATAAACTATTATAAAAGTATAGCAAACGTCTTCTCATAGAATTGCCTACTAAACGAAACTAATGCAATTCAATTTTGCCTATACCCAAACATAATGCGTCATTGAAATCTTCATTTTCCGAAGGCTAAAAATACCACATTCAACACTACCGAGGAATATTGGAAGGAACTATGGTATTTCAACGGGCGTTCTAGTGTTGTGTAAATAGTTAGTGCATCCAGCTAATTTGAAAGTTTCCCTATTCGAATCCCGGCAAAGGTACAGCTGTGTTTTAACATTTGCAGTATCAGAAAAGCTTGATGGGATCTGCAGTGCAGTACGAACAGAAAACGTGGTGGATGGTAACTCATCACCACTTGGATTTAGTCAACTGTGCTTCGTTCCTCTCCCCAGTTGGCTTCTGCCCTTCTACATAAGACGCGTTTAGTATGTACATTATATCAAATACAAAGGTGTTCCGTACCTTCAAATAAGGGGTATGAACTATTTTCTTATTATTCAGCTGTTGATTCCTTGAGATATTTTATTCTGTCTTCCAATGAATTATTGATATTCCTAGACTGTTCCAGTCTTTTTAGTAAATTGCTTGTTGCGCGTTTCAGTAAATTCATCTACATAAACTAATATGTTCAGAACTTAAAATAGCTGTCGATTAATATATAATCTTTGCCTTAAATCAATGCCATGTGCTTATGTTGCTGTTTAGAGAAATGTTTCTTGTAGTTACTTGTTGAATCAAAATAAAAGCAATATCTAACGGCATATATATGAGCGCAGAGGAAGAGCACTGGAACTCTTAACAGCTTTCGATAACAGTCGTGGATGATGTTTAAGGCATACCGATGAAGATAACAACAACTGGATATTTTTAGAAATCACCATTCTTTATTTTCGTACATAAACAAATGATTTCTTAGTAGATAAGACATTTCTTGATCATAGGCAATTACAATATTTTTTATATGCACGTTATATCATCTTAGAACAAAGGGAGGCATAGCAAAATAAAGATGCCGGCAAGGCGGAAGCTAGGGAAGGAATGCAGCAGAAGAATGACGTAATTAGCTCGCCAGAGGTATTTATACCACGTTTGATGTACAAGTACAGCTCATCTATGATTGCTTAATTTTAGTTTTAGTTGCCTTTTTCAAGTAGCGTTACATAACGATAGAAAGATCTCGAATTTGGGAGAACAGATGAATTTAGGGGGAGAGCACCAAATTAAAAAGTCAATTTTGAGGTCTCTAATTATTTTTTTTTAAATCAGCTATCGTATTTTATTATATCTCATATATATAAATTGCAATTCTAATTAAAAGGTGAATCACATTGCAAATTGTAATAACATTTCATTGTAATTTGCGATACTTTATTTTTATATACCTAATAATTTATGGAGAATACAAAATAAAATCGTAAGGGCTGATAAAACGCAAGTAAATGCCAACAGCCTTTTAAATAACTTAGTGGCATTTATTAAACAAAGTGAATAATCGATGCTATTTTATAATTCGCTAGCCTATTAATCAAATATTACAATGTTTGTAAAGGTTTGACTAAAAAAACTCACTTTGCTTCCTTGTCTTATTAAAGAGATGCATGAAGTTTGCTTCAGCCATCAATCACATTTTGTCTTCCTTTTGGAGCAAGTGTACTATAACCATCTTTTGTTATGGTTACTTCCTGTATATTGGTAAAAATATGGCTGACTGTTATAAGGTATTTCTCCCGCCTTCTCGGTATGCCTTCGTGGTGTAGTGGTCAGGGCGCTTGGCGCATATTCGGGAAATCCATGAACTAAAAAGGTGGTGGATTATGATTCTCCACCACAATCTGGTGATTGGGTCCCATAATCCACAGTCGCCCTTTAAAAGGGGGTGTATATAAGGTATTTCTCCCGCCTTCTTGGTGTAGTGGTCAGTACGCTCGGCGTGTATTCGAGAGGTTCGTGTTTCGTGTCCCGGCGAGGGCACTGCTCATTTGTCTCTTCTTCTGCTTCAAAAATAATCTACGGTGGCGCCCGAACTAAAAGGTGGTGGATGACGATTCTCCATCTCCAGGATTTAGCGATTGGGTCCTCTACTCCCCAGTAGCCCTTTAAAAGGGGGAGTATATAAAATATTTCTCCCGCCTTCAGGGCATGGAATCTTCGTCGAATGTTACTTCTCGAGGCGAACGTAACTTCTCTGATGAATTTGGTGTCTGGTCTGATAGCGATTTAAGATCTTTGAAACTAACCTGTGATACTACGCACGATCGGGGCTTTCCTTTGCTTTAGGAATGGATGGATTCAGTACACTTGATTAAGTCTTTGAAATTCTGACTTACATCTTCAGCCAGCGTACGTCGAAGAGTATGGTCTCTCGTCACAAATTAACATTCCAAATACTTCAATATGTTCAACATATTTAAAGTAGTTTATTTTTATAACTATACACAACTTAAACACATTGTGCATTTCCTAACTTTATAAACGCCCACTTTATGAAATTATTTTAGTACAAATTCACCTTTAGAAAATAAAAGAGCCAAAATTTAAAAAAAAATTAATATTGCTCAAATTTTTCCATACAGAGTTGTCGCCCGGTAGCCAACCACTGGCATAGCAAAACCATCTTGTAGGCTAAATTCGAATACGTAATTTACACTTAATGTTGTGAGATCCAGCTTTACGGGTTAAAATGAAGAGCTAATTAATTTTTAAACGCGAGGCATTCTTGTATTACAAATTTGCATATCTGATTCTGTCAAAAATTCCATGCTTTGCCACAACTGATTAAACAAACAAATTCCCAAGGACTGTAAAAGAGGAATTTTCAAGTTTTTTCTGAAATGGTACAAGCTTATATGTGCAAGCAACATATAGTTTTGTAGCACTCTTCCTTTAATTTAGAGGTGAGTGAGTATTTTAATTAACATGTAAGGTCACAAGCGTGCATTGCACAAGATTTACGGTGATAATATATAGATTTTAATTCTTTTAAGCAACAAAGTACGTTACTATAGAATATAAAAAAATTCAGCAGATGATGAGTTTTACATTGCAATTTTAGTATGTCCGAAAGTCACCATTCAGAATTTTAACTTTTACATTACGCATAAACTACATCTTTCAGAAATATCATACTTACAGATATCTAAAATAACTGACGGATCGGAAAATTTTAAAGGAGTTTTTTGGCGACGTAAAAGCTATGCTTTGAATAGCATGGAATTCCCGAATATTAATTCTTTAAAACGTTTGCGCATTTTGAAAAGTGTTCTCAAGCTGTCAATGCACTTTAAGTTAGTGCTACTTATCTCCTGCGAGCGTAGGAGTTAAAAAAGATCCAGAGAAAACAGAAAGAGACCCTGGGGTTGACTAGAACTTGTCATCATTTCTCAGCTAGCTGACTAGTTTAGTAAGAGAAAAAAAACCTAATAAAGCCATCGATCAAAAACTAGGCTTCTTCTCTGGGATCTCAGCCTTTTCCAGTTCTTTAACCCTGGAATGACCTTGATTAAATAGTTTAGTGCTCTTCTGTTAATACCAAACGAATATTAGTTCTTAAGGATTCATTATTTCATTTTTTTAACAATTTTTTACCCTCTCGCCCTTTTTTGTCCCTTTCTTTATTTTTTCAGTTGACAGCAGAGTCAAGTTTCAATTCCTTGCTGATACTTTCTTCCTTTCCAGCAGTTTTTGTGGGGGATGAAGGAATCGTCTTGGCTGTTCGTCAGAAAGAAAAATTATTACTGAGTAATGATTATACCACTTTGTGGCGAGAGAAAAATGAGCGTGGAGCAGATTAGAGGTTTGTTGAGATGATTTATATCGTCAGAATAAGGAGATTAATATCACCCCTTAATTGTTCTCCTGTCTGTTTGTTGCTATGATTGGAAGCATTTTTTGTTGTTGTGCTGCAGCTGCTGTCTATGACATTGTATTTTTATTTCGTAATACAGTAATAGGAGTTTAAATTATATTTTGAAAGCAAATCTAGAAAAAGGTGAACGGAATATCTTCAAAAATAATTCAGTTCTGTATGAAGTTTACAACATTAAATATCTTAGCATGTAATAAAATTTTTCTCCCAATTATCATCTGTACATCTCTTGATCAATTTAGATCCCTTAAGCCCATTGTATTGTAGAGACATTACGTATTTTTTTAAAGCAAGAGACATGAAGAAAAATGAGCAACGTCTTCGCCGAAACTCGAACCATGTACCTCTGGAATACGCACACAGAGGGCTGACCACTACACCACGAAGGCATGAAAAGAAGGTGGGAGAAATACCTTATATTATAATATTATATTTTGGGACAAACAATGCTTTAGTGCAAATTTTCAGATTTGTAGCTTCGTCAAAAGTTACTAATCAGAGCAGACTCCTACTTGGTTACCATATACGGGAAAACTGGTTCAGATGAAACTGGGTTACCAAATTTTGAATAATGCTGACAGCCAAGCGGTTGAGAAATAAACAGCCCGAAATTTTAGAATACTAACTTTTGAACTTAATTAGGAACAGCTAGAATAATGATAAACAGCTGGTATTAAGAGATTAGTCAAATTAGTGTATACAGCTACTATAAATATAAAATAAAAATAAGAGCTAAGCGATCAAAACAAGAAAAGTTGTTTAGATTGAAAAATATATATCTCTTGGTAGTTTTATAATTAATATATAATTGAGACCTGTAAGACTAAAAAAATTTGAGAGAAGCATAAACGTCTCCCTGTGTAATATTTTAAACTTCCAAGGAACTTTCGTTAGATCTTAACTCCTTATTAAGAATCCATGCAAGATGAAGTAGCCCCTTCCACGCGTGTTGTAAATTAGCAGATGATTTACATCTTTTTATTTACTTAGCATATATAATACAACTTTAAAACATGTTATATCTATAATATCGCAGTTACTCAGAAAAGTTCTTACTTCAGAAGATCGCTTTATTCATTCCCTGTAATATCAAATTTATGCAGAATGGAATCTTTGTAGTATTTATAAGATTTAATTAACTATATTTGATAAATGTTTAATTATATAGGGAAGAATGATACGATGAAAATTTTTCTGGATAACGCTTAGACGGTAGGTGCCATAAATGTAAAAATTTATTTTCTAGTCACCGCACTCAAGTAATAGAAACACATACACTTGTTTCAATACTCCTGGTAGTATTGGATAAACGCTTCTTTTGACATCTGTCACAGACTGGCTGTCTCACCATTTAGGAAAGCCAGAATTCTCTTAAAACTTTGAACCTAATAAGTACTTGATAATGACAATATAGGGGTCAGAGGACAAGAAATCTGACAAATAAGTGGTTATGGCATGAAAGTGTTCTGTTTCTGATAAAAAAAATCGAAGCATCTTAACTGAATACGTTTTTCTCAATTTAAGACATTGCAACAGAGGAGATAAAAGATGTTTAACTCGGTTTGCACTATAACAAGAAACACACTTTCCTCGGATAATGTCATCCCACATATTTCTTCTCTAGAGAATACACTAACGGCAATTACAAAATCCAAGCATCTTAACTGAATACGTTTTTCTCAATTTAAAGCATTGCAACAGAGGAGATGAAAGATCTTTAACTCGGTTTGCACTATAACAAGAAACACACTTTTCTCGGATAATGTCATCCTACATATTTCTTCTATAGAGAATACACTAACGGCCCCAACGGTCAAATCCAAAGATTGCAATTTCTACACGTGTGAGAAGACCTTTTCCGTAAACTTTTTAACAGATGAATAAAAAAATGTTATATATTATTTATATATATAATGTTATATATTATAAACAAATGTTATATATTTGTTAAGAGTTGTTCAAATTGTAAGAATATATGAGTCTTAAATTAACAGAAATCCATATATATATATATATATAGCACGTAAGATTTGCTAATATATTTTGCAGAGAGGTTTAATTAAAAAATAAGAGCGATATTAAAATTCTAGAGGTAATTATAAAAATAATTATGGGGAATTAGAAAAAAATAAGAAATCTGAAATATTATTAGGATAAAAATCTTCGAAAAAGATTAAAATAAATGTATAGTATGTAAAAGGATAGCAATAATGTAACTTAATGAAAAATAGTTACAAATTTCTAAGCAAATAAAAAAACAACTTTTTGCAATTACGCATACAAAGTATCGACCGAAAAGAAAAAATAAAATTCTTAAATTCTGTTGTAAATTTGCGCATCTCTTAAATTTAGAACTTGGGACTTTTAGATTGTTGACCATATATGATTTATGAACTAAGTAACTGGAAGAATAGTCTTTAAAGTTTCCTTACTAATATTTTTGTTTTGAAATTGTTTGTTTAATGTTGCACGAGTAAACAAAATTCAAAAGATGTATTTCTTTCACTTCAGCTTGATCATCAGCGTTGTAGAGAGCATTAGGCATTTTATTTTCCAGCAGGAGACAGGAAAAATGTGCAGTACCCTCGCCGTGATTCCGACCTTATGATTGCTAGTCGGGCGTGCTTTTCAGATAAACCACGAAGGCATGCGGTAAGAAGAGAGAAATATCTTTCATTCTCCTTCACTTAAAGGTGTGGTGGTGGGTTGACTAATATTGCGTGGAAGACAAGAAATTGTCAAAATCACGCGAAATGTGCCCAATATTTGCTGGCCGAAAGCAAAACTTAGTACATTGCTTGTATAACCCTACAGAGGAAGATATAAAATGAATCACTTACCCCGTCGTATAATGCCATACACGCAGAACACCTTTCACTTGTAATTCAATGTATTTATTATACCACACAAAATAAACATCATCAACATAATTAAATTCTTAGTTATTTGAACTTACACATAACACATACATTAGCGATCGGATGCATCCAACGGCAAAAGGAAAAGAGAAATGGCAAATGTTCGATCTGTTATCATCGAAGGTTAATTGTACACGAAATTGTTCCTCATGGATTGGCCGGAATTTATGAAGTTAACTATTCAATGTATGGTATTAATTTCACGGTGTGCGGCACTGATGACTAAAATGGGCGACACTTTCGCAGACCTCTTTCTCTCAAACTTGTTGCATGCTTGTGTTACATTAACGATCTCCCAAAAATAGATCAAAGCCACGATCACACATTTTCTTGAACACGGAATCGGAAAAATATTTTTCTTCTTAGAAACACTTCCTTCTATTTCAACAGCATGGGAACTCTTAAGCCATTTTTTTTACGGGGTCACAGCACGTGGCGCCGAGGCATTCATTCCAAGAGACCCCGCTCACCGCCTCGTCGCAGTCCAGAAGAGAAGCGATTACCAGTTCTGCGGGAATTTATTTACCCCGCGCGTAAACGATTACGATGCAACTAACGATGCTCGATTGCTTACGATGTTTGATGTGAGAACCTACGTAGTCGCAAAATTCTGGTGGTAGCAAAATACCGTCCACCACCGTTTAGTTCAGGTGACACTGTAGAGACCATTAGGCATTTTATTTCTGAGCAGGAGAGGCGAAAAATGTGCAGTGCTCTGCCTGGGATTCGAACTCCGGACCTTCCGATTGCTGTCCAGATGTGTTTCCCAGTTACGTTGTGAAGGCACGCTTGAAGGATGGAGGAAAAACATTACAGTGCCAGTGATTAGGACACCGTTATACTTCACTTTAAAGCAACGTAGCTATGAAAAGGTATAACATCTAAACATACCAATTAAAAAAACTATGAATGAGTACCTCCCAGTGACCGAATGGCTGAAGCCATGAAACGGTAGTAATTGCTTCCCACGCCTGATTGTCAATGACAGAACGCGATGCTTGTATAGCTTTTCTTTTTGAATTCCGTACATGAAGTGTAAGAAAGATCCAGCTTTCCTCAGAAGCTTTCTCCAAAAGCACCGCCCTCAAGAAAATAGGCCTCAAGTGCTTGTTATAATTGAAACGCCTCTTATCTAACTAAGTTATAAAAAATACTGTTTTGTAAACAGATTTAAAAACTGTGTGATGACTTGATGTTTTAAATTTGCAAAATTAAAGGATATAATCAAAATTTCAGAATTCTGCGTGAAATGTTAACGCGCATTTAAAGCAGCATTCATATGCAACATTAATAATAAAATAAAGCTCTACTCGTGTTTTTAGCAATTGAACTAGGAAGTCTAAGAATATGAAAGTTAGCAGGTAACATAAATATGCTCGAAAATAACTTTTTTATGGATACTTGGCTTAAACGAATGAATTTTGCACTTATAGGGAGACAAATATTATTTCAATTTCACATCATAATACAGAGGTAATTCTGATCTGAAATGCTTTTGTGAGAGAAAACATAAGGTGATTCAAACTAATTTTATTACTTTATAAGGTATTTTCTCCCTCCTTTCAGCATACCTTCGTAGTGTAACGGTTAGCACACTCGGCGCGTATTCGAGAGGTCCAACTTCGAGTCCCGGCGGGGGCATAGCTCATTTTTGACGTCTCCTGCTTCAAAAAATCCTAATGACTCTACAGTGGTACTCGAACTAAAAGGTGGTGGATGATGATTCCTCATCACAATGATTTGGCGATTGGGTGCACTAATCCGCAGTCGCCCTTTAAAAGGGGGAGTATATAAGGTATTTTCTCTCTCCTTTCTGCATGCCTTCGTAGTGTAATGGCCAGCACACTCGGCGCGTATTTGAGAGGTCCGAGGTTCGAGTCCCGTCGAGGGCATTGCTCATTTTTCATGTCTCCCGCTTCAGAATAACCTAATGACTCTACTACTTGCTTATTTGAAAAACAATAAGCTGACAACAAATTATTACATCTCAAATGTAAACTGTACATGATATGTGCGAGCGATTATAAGTCTTTACAGTAAATACTGAAACCTTCCTTCCAGCATTCTGAAGTTACAATTGAACACGTCCTTCCGTTTGTTACTTGTCAAATCACTATCTTATCAATATCGTTGATTTCGCTGATAATGATTTACAAATTTGAGATTGTCACCTATTTAATATTGGTCCAGAGTTTTAAACGGTAATTCTTAAATATACATAGCAACTCTTATTTTTCGTGATTTTAAACAAGCCATATTTTGTTTACTCAATCTTGCTGAATGCTGTCAAATCCAAAATTCCTTTACGTTGGTTTTCTACTTAATGGAATGTAATTTTAAAAAACAAAACGCAACGTTTATTTTTATGTTCGCCCCTACCATTAATAAAGTTGTCAAATTTATAAGATTCAGAAGCTCTTGAGAGTAATCAAGTAACTTAATTATTCCAGCAGTTTGCAAAACAACGAACTCAAATAACTTATTGCAAAATGCTCTCTAACTAGACATAAATATGGCTATTTCTTATCCTTGAGAACTGCAAGAAACGTAAACAGCAAAGCTGAATTTAGGGTATATCTTTTATCTAAACTGTGCAATTTTCTCTTGCAGAAATTTAGCTTTGGCCTTTAACCGTTACTTCTATTTGGTCATTAACCACCTCTGCCAGACCATTATCGAGCATTTTAAGAGCCAAGAAGAGACATACAGGCATCGAATCGTAACTGCGCTTTAGCGAATGGCTTCTATCAATGTAATGCGCAAGGCGTTATCTTTTTCCAGGGAATAAGTATCCCAGAATTTTCTGAAATATCTTGAACTTAGTGTTAAAAATAAACATCCTTAGATATCACTAACATCAGTCTTATAAACAAGAATGCGAAGTTTATATCAGTACAAGGAATAAAAAATGCCGTTCAAATACTACTGGTAAATAAATTATAATATTTAATATATTCTGAAAGCATTCAGATTTCAATGGACTAAGGTTTATAGTCTTGAATTAATTCATTTATTTTAAATACTATGCGATGTCGGTTGAATTCGAATAGTTAAGAACGCTGAATACTGGGAGTTCGACACGGGTTCGATATGAGACAAACGCGATGGATGCATTGTTGGTTTTTCGTGTTTTCCTCATGTTAACGTGAATACAAGCCAATTTCCGTTTTAGTCTCAAGTCGTCGACGAAGGCAATCCTTCGTTTAGATAGATAGACTGCATGCGCTTCGCCATATTCAAATAACCTAATCTAGCATAGGTTGAATTCACTTACTTTAAATAGCGTACGATTATGCTTAAATTCTTTTAATTTAAATACTTATTCATTTAAAGTGACCTTTTTCTGACCACAGGACGAATGGTTAAGCCATGAAACACTGATAGTTTTATGCCGGTTTCATTACTTCGGTGTGCAACCAAAATAGTAGCCAGTTTCTCTTAGAAATTCCTTCACGAACATATTTTTGCTTTTAAACAGATAAACCTTAGTGTGTTTTGCTAAAATCAAAAGATTTAATATAATCCATTTGTTACTTCTGGCTGCGAAACGAGACTGTTAGTTGATGATTTAATAACAGCAAAGCACAGATTCCAGATTCAATAATCTAACAAACATTGGCAATACCAATGTTGAGTAAGAAATGTTTTCTGCGATCCTTTTTATTTTAATTGCATCTATCAATCTTTTTTTCCGATACGTTTCGTTTTCCCCCATAGGAGATCTTTGTATTGTTCGCCATGTATTGTTTCAAATAATTATTCGATTGTTTTAGTCGAATATGGTGAAACACGAGAGAGATATGGTAAAACACGCAAGAAGCGGAATATCTGTGTGGAGGATGTTCTAATGTAACGCGACCGGTGTTCACCTTACGCATAAGAGCAAATGTGAAAACGCCAGTGTAACTTTCCTGTTCACAAGGATTCGAACCTAGGTCGAACTACTTTTGTTCAGCGGTCTTATCCTCTGCACCAGTGATCAAAACGAGTAATGAGGTAATTCAGTAATAATCTGCTAGGTATCAGGTAGCTATTTCTCTGAAAAAAGAAGTGATTTTTATGAATTAAAATTGTAATGGCTAGGACTGTTTATTACGGTAAGACGCTACAAGGTTTCGTTTTTAAGAGGAATGCTTTCGTAAAGAACGTTTTTATGAAGAATTTATTTGTATATACGAGAACTGCAAAACTGTAAAACATTCAGTTTTGTGATAGTTTAACTCAAGTTCTTCTCAAGTTCTTCAAAGAACTTCCTATTTTTTCAGTAAGCTTAGAAGGGACGAATAGTACCTTTTGTATTCAGTTTCGACCAAAAATTTTCTAACAGCCTCTTCCAGTTATTAATTTCTCATGCTAATTTCATTTCCAACAAAATTTCATTTTGTTTCCAAAGTTCTATATTCATCTATTAGTAAAATTGGATAAAATACGGAATTTTACATTCTCTAATGGAAGGATACCTAAAGAGTTTGCATGTAGTGACCAGTAAATATACTAAATGCTTTGTGAAATATGCTTTGTAAATGTGTTAAATGAACAAAACAATGCCTATATGAAGTCGAGAATTATCTAGCTTAAAATTTGCTAATAAAATTGTTTAACAAAACGCGTGAAGTAGGAAAGGAGGGTAAAATTTAATAAAAGCTAAATCCGAGTTTCAAAATCGAGGCGGAAATTGAAAAAGGACACAAAATCTACGTGTTCTATATATCCTCCAAAATCTATGTATATCTCGCCATTCAAAATCTACTACATACAGCAAAACAGTAAAAACCTCTCCCCCCAACTTCTTTTATGACAACCCTCAGCGTCGTTTCCGCTTTGTTTCAAACAAACCTCCTTTTCGATTTCGAATTAAGACAATGGGATACCATAAGCACTGAAAAAGTACAAACTATAAGTAAAAATTAAAATTATACTTTTTAGCCAAAGTTTCATTATTTCATTGTGACATAGGACAGTTTTAAACTGTACAGTTAAAGAATTTGTTGCACGTATGAATTACTGACAGATTTTAAAATTGATTTTTCCGTTTGTTTCAACCAATCATCAAATTAAAAAAATTGTAACATTTATTTTTTTAATTTTTTGTACAATTTGTTTTGTGCGTGATTTCAGCCCCATCGAAGAATTTCCTTCATGAAATTTTCTCATTTAAATTTTAAAAAATATTACATTTCTTGGCCTTTTTTGCATTTCGAAAAATATTTCTTTCACATATACGAAGAAGACGAAACGCGACCACTCTTTATTTATTGGTGAATTTGTGAAAAAGAGTTAAAAAGTCGGCTTTCTTCCATGGGATCAACAATGATTAATGAACAACAATTTTCTTTTCTTTTGATGCCTATTTTATAGTATTTGCAAGAACTTAGAAGATGAATATAACAAGGGAAGGGTGTCAAAGGCCATTTTATTGAACTCAGTTATTTACAGATGGCACAGGTTTTGTGCTTACACATCCACTATCCACTTGTGGCGATAAAACTAAAGCTAACGGTAAACTGAACAAAATTTAAAGATAAGCTAGTAGTTCAAGATTACACAAATTAATTTAACTTAGCAGGTTGACTTAGAAACCTACACAGGCGTGATATTAAACTTCGGCGCCAAAAATGCGGAGCCGAGATTTAGAATTCAAGTATCTGGCAGAAACAACAACGTGCACACTCATTAGCGAAACACGCTCTGACTAACCTTTCTCTACTTCAATTTAAACACACTCTCGTTCATGCTAACTCATTTATATCCTGGAAAGGAAACGCGACAGAAACAAGAAATTGCAGAAAAGGCCAAAAAATTAAAATAAGTATTAATGAAAATAATATAAACCTCACGATAAAAAAAATGAAGGATATTTATTTAAATAAATACAATTAATATTCCTCAAAATGTTGCAAAATTAAATTAGAACTATTTAAAGTAAATAGAATAAATAAAGATATGTATGTTTATATATATATATATCAAACAAGAATGGTAAACTACTTAACAGAAAGGTACAAATTAGAAAGAGTTTAAAGCAAAAACTTAAAAAACAAACAATAAATAAAACAAAATAGAAGTTGATAATTCCGAGGTCGTTTTCAAGGAGCTGTCGAAAAAATTATTAACAAAACCACGCTATTTTCTTTTACAATTCCTTCAGCTATAATTCTGAAACTTGGCTCTGTTAATTCTTTTTTCGGCAGGTAAGATCAAGGAATTATCAAGAAATTACCAAAGAATTTTATTTTATGTTATTTCTTTTTTTTTTTCAAGTTTTTGCTTCATATTTCTTTAAATTTGTGTGCTTCCTGTTGTATAGATTATTGCATATAACTTACAAACCCATAAACAATACTACGTATTTCCCGCGCCATTCGGCTAGAGGGCGCTGTGTACGTTCCAATAGTAAGTGGCAGGCGGGATACATGTACATTGCAACAGCCAGTGGCAGGCACTGTTTTAAAGGTGTAGCACTTGGAAGGCAGAGATGCCTAATAATGTATCTTCAACTGTTTCAATTTGTTACATATTCTTGTAAATAAATTTTAGTATGGTTTTCCGAAAGTCTCTTTGATGCACCTTTAGACACACGGAACCATCAATGCAACGTTGATGCATTTTGTCCGGGAATGTGGAATATCAGAAGTAATTTTGTCATTATTGGATTATAGTTCTAAGAGGTTTGGATACTTTATACTGGACTGTGGAGGTAAGATCCTTTGAACTTACAAATTCTGAGTTAATATGGATAAGCTTTCGAAAATAATTGAAAAAAGAGGTAACATTCGTACTAGTGTTGTCAGTACTGAGTGTTCTGTGCATATTTTTGGCGAACATATTCGTAACAGTATCAAAGTCCTGATCTCGAACAGGGAGCTGAAGCTGAATGCAGCTATGTTCTGTGGTAGAATAACTGTGGTTAAGTGGTAGAATAACTGTGGTTAAGTGGTAGAATAACTGCACGTAAGGAGGCTTTAAAATTACCCTTTTATTAAATTACTATTTACAGCCACGTCCCAACTCGGAAGGGATAACAGAAAATAATGACCGCATTTGGGTCTAAACTGAACAATCAAATAATTTAAAATAAAGTTAAGTAGAAAATTAAGAAGTCGTTGCTCTCAGAGCTATAAACGCGATGGTTGACCCCTGTTCTAAACTATCAATGATGCGTAGCAAGATTTGGCTAATACTAACGCACTTAGATTACTCCAATAAGTAATAGCGTAACAGCGCTAAGGCTTAGAACTTAAATACTAGCTACTCAGGTGGACGTCGAACAGAGCCGCAGTGATCTGAGACTAAAAGCTCTCTCACACTGAGAAGTTCCTTGCTAACCTTTAAATACAAAACTTGGCTCCACATCAAATTAGCATAAAGCTGAAACGCTCGCTCATTCTAACGGGAAGTTGAAATAAGAGTTCACATGAAAGAGAAATTAACATAAAACTTTGTTAGTTTAAAGTAAAACCTTACTGTGTTACTAAACTAGTTAAAAGAGTACAAAAACTCGACGAAGCTGCCGAAGACTGTTGTCTGAATTAATGGAATTATTAGAGACGAAGGAACAGATTTTGAACAGCCATGATTTAGAGGTGGAAGCACTCATAGACGAGTCGGAAAAATTTAAAAGCGAAATAAAAGGTTCGGAGGAATACGATGATAAAATACTGTCTGCTAAAATTAAACTAAAGAGTAAAAGAATTAGCAGCAGAAAATGTTCAGCGGACTTCTTCAGTTCTTAACACATACTAGTGTTTCGGAAAACACCGTTAAGGCTTTAAAATTGCCAAAGCTAGAAATTCTGCGTTCCTCTGGTGATTCTGGCAAATTTATGGAATTCTTAAACTGTTTCAACAGTGCAATTGTTTCAAATAATTCTCTTACAAAAATTGAAAAATTTCAGTAGTTAAAATCCCTTCTTTCTGGTCCTGCATATAATGTGGTTGCGGGTTTTGAATTAAATGAGAAAAACTATGACTCATGTTTTGAACTTTTAAAACAAAGATATGGTAGAACTGATTCTATTATAAATTCTTACATGACAAAGTTATTAAACTTAGAAACCGTGAAAGAGTATCTAATGTTAAGAGTTTGCGTAAATTATACAATGAAATAGAAGTTAATATAAGAAATTTGCGTTCATTAAATGTTACGGAAGTTTCCTATGTGCATTTACTGAATCCTATATTATTGAAGTTGCTACCGCAAGATCTGGTGTTAGATTTTCATCGAAAACAAAACAGGGAAGTGAATTGTGAGGTTTCAGAAATTATCACGTTTTTTGAGGAATGAAGTGGAATCTAGGGAAATTGCCGAAAGTGGAGTCCGCCCAAAGGCTACGAAACGAAACGATGCTTTTCTCAAAATTATCAAAGTAGTCAAACTTACCAGAAAAACTACTCAAAGCCTAAAAATATATCAACCACACAAATAAAAAATTGTTAAATACACAAATAAAAAATGTTTGTTGATTCTGCGACGGTCATCACGATTCCGTAAGTTGCAAAAAGTTGGATGTAGAACAAAAAATAAATAAGCTAAAGATTGAAGGTAGGTGCTGGAGTTGTTTTAAAAAATATCACATGTCTCGCGAATGTAAGGCAAAAATATTGTGTAAAAATTGTTTAAGCAAATTTCATCATGAGTCAGTTTGTAGAAAAAATAATCCCGTTAAACGTTACGACGACAGGTTGTGAGAAGCGAAACTCATTTGAATGACTCGCAATCTAAATCTAAATCTAATAAAAATGCCGAGAATATTTCTGTATCTCATGGTAATATATGTACCAAAAATAAGCCCTTTTTACAAACATGAACAGTTTTAGCCTGTTCGGACAAAAAATCTGTCTTAACTAAACTTATTTTAGACAATGGCAGTCATCGAAGTTTTATTTCTTCTCGATTAGTTAAAGAATTAAAACTAAAGCCAATACGCTACGAAAGGATAGCTATTTTTGCTTTCGGAGACAAAATAGCACGGGAGAAAGAATACGGTATCGTGTCATTGACGTTGCGCAATAGGGGTCAAAGTTCGAAATCGTACGAGTTAGAAGCTGTCATAACGGAATATATATCTAATTTGTCCTTGAAAACTCCTGACGTGTCTATTCGCAATGCGTAGAAGGAAAAGGGATTACCTTTGACTGATTCATATTCTGACGACTGTCAGACGGAAATACTTATAGGGTGCGATTCATTTTGGGATGTTGTATGACCAGAGAGTAAAGTCAAATGAAAACATTACTGCGATAAATTCTTGTTTCGGCTGGTTGCTAGCTGGAGTGGAAGAAAATAATAAATTGACTAATAATTACGAAAATGTATATTTAGTCATGGACTCTTCTTCCATTTTGTGTGATTTGAGAAAATTTGGGGAAATAGAAGAATTCCAGTCAGAGAAACAAAACTTTTCTGAAAGAGACAATCAATTAATTGAAAAATTTGAAAATTCTTTGGAATTTAATGGGGAAAGGTACGTTTGCAGATTGATGTGGAAGGAAAACATGGGTCCTGCAATTGGGTGAAATTCTAATTATAAGGTTGCGAAAGGGCGTTTTGAGTCTTTAAAGCGCAAACTAAATAAAATTCAAGAAATTTATGACCAGTATAAACAAATTATATGGGATCAATTAAAATGTTACACTGTGGGAAAAACTGTTAATGAAGATAAAAATTCAGGATATTATATGCCCCACAGAGCGGTAATTAGGGATGACAAGGAAACAACTCGAGTTAGAATTGTTTGACTGTTGCAGTAAAGAAAATGAAAATAATAAATCTCTTAATGAGTCTCGGGAGCAAATCTTTATGCAAATTTATTGGACATAATTCTTAAATTTCGGGAAAAGCAAGTTGCATTTTGCGGAGATTTAGAGAAAGCTTTTCTTATGATAGAGCTAGCTAAGGAAGATAGAAAATATCTTAAATTTTTGTGGTTTCCCGAAGAAGCATGTAATTCAACCGAAACTCTTCAGTTAAATCGGCTCGCATTTGATTTAACTACTTCGCCTTTTTCCTTGGCCTGCGTTTTGAAATTTCACGTTAAGGAATTTAAAGAACATCACCCAAAATGTTATGACATGTTAAATTCTTTTTTCTATGTTAACGATCTGTGTTTATGGAGCCAATACTGTTCAGGGTGCTTATCATTTGACCTCTACGGCAATAGAGATATTGAAAGCAGCGGCATTTCGTTTGAGGAAATTAAAAACTAATTGTGCGGAATTGTATAAACTTTGGAATGAAAACGGATATGAGGAAAATACTAATTTCGGGCAAGGGATAGATTTCTTGGGATTGAAGTGGGATCCGACTGAGGATAGAATTAAATTAGATTTAAGAGATGTTAGGGATTCCATTGATGCTAGAATCACCAAGCGACACGTTTTGAGTTATTTCAAAGATATTTGATCCATGTGGACTGATTAGTCCATTTGTAATCACTGTGAAAATTCCTCTACAAGAGATTTGGGAACGTGGTCTAAAATGAGACGAAGATTTGCTAGATGACTTACAAAGTAAATGGAGAATCTGGTGTTCTGAACTTTGTGAACTTGAATCAGTATCGATTGAAAGAAAAAATTTTGAGAATGCAGAAATAAACGAAGTTTCTGTTCATGTGTTTTGTGACGCCATTCCTAAGGCATATGGGGCTGTTGCGTTCCTAAGGTACGTGAATTACAATGGCCAAATCAAAGTGAGTTTTATAATGTCAAAAAGTAAGGTTGCTCCTTTAAAACCTTTGACTCTTGCAAGATTAGAGTTAATGGCAGCACTCCTCGCTGCACGTTTAGGAAATTATTTACAAGGTCTATTTCCTAATTTCGCGAAACAAATTTTCTTTTGGAGTGACTCTCAAATCGTCCTTCATTGGTTGAAAGGATCTTCTAAACAATGGTGAACCATTTGTCGCCAACAGAGTAGCTCAAGTGCAATCGCTGACTCTATTAGAGTGTTGGAACCATTGCAGTGGCTCCGACAATCCCGCAGATCTTACTACTAGAGGAAAATCGGCTAGGAGGATTCTTACAAGTTCTCTGTGGTGATCAGGCCCTGTCTGGCTGTCTAAACCGCTTTACTCGTGGCCTCTGCAAGAATCGCTGTATCATCTTGATATCTGTGACGAAGGCGTTATAGTGAAAGAGCAACGGACTGCGCCGGTTAACTCCTTGGTCACCAGTTCAAGTGGTGGAAACTTACCTCTGCCCTTACTAGACGTTAAGGACTTCAGCGAATTAGGTAGACTACTGCGTGGATTAAAAGGTTTGTGCGTAATTTTAAACCCAATTCTACAAAATTATATGGACCTATATGTGCTTCAGAACTCGAGCAAGTTTTACGTTTTTGGATCAAAGCTACTCATTTCAAACATTACAGTACAGAGGTTTCCCAACTTCTTTCTAAACGAACTATTGATAAGAGTTCACGCATATTTAATTTGAATCCTGAACTTGATGACAATAACTTACTTTGTTTAAAGGGACGTTTACAGTTCTCAAGTAACGATATGAGAGCCAAACATCCTTGGCTTCTTCCATCTAATTATAAAATTGTTGAGCTATTTCTCTGTGATTCTCATACTAAAATGTACCATTTAGGTGTTGATGCAACTTTAACACATTCACGAGAATAATTCTGGATTGTCGAGGGTCGTCAGTTTGTGAAACAAGTGTTAAATAACTGTCTTGTTTGTAGACGATTCAAAGTGAAACCTGGAATGCAGGTGGTTGCCCTTTAGCGCCTGATAGAATTCAAGAGCATCCGCCATTTGATAGTATATGTGGTGTGGAGTTTGCCGGACCACTTTTTTGTTCGTGATTTTAATTCAAAGTGTTGTTTACTTATATTCAGCTATGCAGTGACAAGAGGTATCCACTTAGAAGTAGTTCTTAACATAAGTGCTGATTCTTTTTTGTTAGCATTCCGAGGATTTGTTTCTTGTCGAGGATTATGTTCCACTATATATTCTGATAATGCCAAAGCTTTCAAAAAAGCAAATTGTGAATTGAAAAAATGGTGGAACCACATAGATGATGATAAAGTTAAAAATTTGCTTGCTTCTAAAGGTATAATTTGGAATTTTATAGTTGAAAAAAGTCTATGGTGAGGAGGTTTCTGGGAGAGACAGATACGAACGGTTAAAACCTGTTTGAAGAAAATTCTTGGACTATCCTTTCTTTCTTTGAAAGAATTGGAAACTGTTTTTTCAGAAATTGAAGCCATGGTTAATTCCAGGCCTGTCACTTATTTGTACAACGAACCTTCAGAGCTCTCTCCACTCAACCCATCTCATTTTCTCATTGGTAAAAGGTTGGTGTCTTTACCTGTAATTAAACATAAAAACGGAAGATATAAATGTTAATAGAAATTCTTTGGTAAAGAAATATAAATATCAGCAAACGCTTTTGAATCATTTTTGGAACAGGCGGAGAAAGAATATTTACTTAATCTGAGATCAGCTTATGTTTTTTCACAAACAGGTAAAATAGTTTCATTTAAGGCGAATGATATTGATTTGATTAATGATGAGCGTTATCCCAGAAATGTGTGGATGATGGGGAAAATTTTAGAGCTGTATCCAGGAAGGGAAGGTAAAATTTCGTTCTTTTCTTATTCAGACTCCTAAAGGAAAAATAAAACGCTCAGTTCAATTTGTGTATAATTTGGAAATGAATCCTTAATAATGTTAGTTTAATTGAAACGTAAACCTGTTAATTTTCTATCTGTGTATTAATGATAGTTTTAATTGTGCTTATATTTTAAGCTGGATATTTGAATAATTTTATTCAGAAGTTAAAACATATAATTTGTTTTTGTATATCAAGTGATTGTGAACAATTTTGATGTAATATTCTGTTTTTGTTTTTCTTGATGTAATTTCAAATGGTTCCCGAATGTAAATTTTGTTATAAATCAATGGTAAATGAACTCAAGTGAGTTCAGGTGGGGAGCGTTACGTATTTTCCGCGCCATTCGGCTAGAAGGCGCTGTGTACGTTCTAATAGCCAGTGACAGGCAGAATACGTGTACATTGCAACAGTCAGTGGCAGGCACTGTTTTAAAGGTGTAGTACGTGTGTACTGTTTCAATTTGTTACATATTCTTGTAAATAAATTTTATTATGGTTTTTCGAATGTCTCTTTGATGCACCTTTAGACACACGGAACCGTCAATGCAAGAAACAATATTTTACTCATTCTATGTTTCACTTTATACTTGGTTCTGATTGACTAATTCATCAGGGCCAAGCCTGAAATGGCTGTCTATTTAAGGGAAGAGATGCCTTCATAGAGGACATTCTATGACAAAGAGCTTCATGTTTGTGTTGCCAACCCATTTGCCGGGATTAGAATCTGGGGTTAAATACCAGTATTCAGATGTCTTATCTATTCCGCTGTAATCAGCCTTTGCTGGACGGTTAAGTTTTTTAACTGCAAAGCCTCCTAACTACTTTGGTATTAACTTTGAAGCTGGAAATACATGTGTCTAGAATTAATAATCAAGGAAATAAAAACCTGTAACTACCTTTTTTGAGCACCTTTTGCAAGTAACTTACGAAAATTATTACTTAAAAAATGTTTTACTGGAAAAAAATCCTACATATATATGCACATATTGGTATATGTATATATTTTCGAAAAAATTTTACAAACTGTAGAGTCTTTCATGAGACTAAGAATAAATGAAAAGCCGTAAAGAAAAGTAGACCACAGAAACATACAACGGATAGACATGATTTACAATTAGTAATTACGAAAAGAAACAGAAAAGAAATCCAAAACGTATTGTGATTATAACTTGATGTTTAAGTGTCCAGTTTGATTCGGACAAGCTGCACTTTTAACCCCGTATATGGCTTGCTAATATTTCTTATTGATTGGCTTGGTTTATTTGATTATGGCAAAGCACTCGAGGGCTATCTGCCTAAGGACAGGGATGCCTTAGTGGAGGACTTCTTAAGAGAAACTGGCTCGTATACGCACTACACATGGGGAAAACCACGAAAAGGCGCATGAAGCCAGCCTTTTCGCGGAATTCGAAACTCGCACCGAATTACCAGTGTTGATCGATTTAACCGCTCAGCCGCTGGTGGGCCGTTTCTTATTGGAAAACGTTTTAAAGTCTTGAATATAAATAGAATTAAAGAAAATCTAAAAACAAATCAGTAGCTGAAAAACGACGTAAATAAATTAACTTAACAAATCGCAAAATCTTAGCTTCCTTCACAGTATTTTACATTCATAATAAAATATTTATTTCTTAACTTTTGCAAGTATTTTTGATTCCAACAGATCAAGTATAGCTTGTGTTACATTCCATGTCTAATGTATTATGCCTGAAAGCTTAAGCAAACATAAATATGCTGACAATTATTCATCATAAGCACAGAATTGCATTCCATGTAGAATGTATGATGCCTAAAAGCTTAAGCAACATAAACATGCTGACAATTATTCATCATAAAGAAGACAAAAATTGAGCTCTGCCCAAAATTGCTGAACCATATTAATTAACGATTAAATGTCAGTTTGTGTGCAATGCGGAATAAAAAAAGGCAAATGTGCACTCCTCACCATTTATTTCACAATGTAAATAGGATATCTGAATTGGAATATTTTTCGTTCCTTTCGGTAGAAAAAAGATTTTTGTGCAAAATATTTGCTAGTTTTTGAAAATTCTACTTTAGGATAGTTCTTTTAGGCGGATCTGTGGTAGTTAAAAATTATAATAGGCTTTGGCACTGGAATGTAAAATTAAGAAATCTAACTTGCCCTTAATGGCTGTAGCAGTTAAAAATTATAATAGGCTTTTGAACTGGAATGTAAAATTTGATAAATCTAACTTGGCCTTAATGGCTGTGTCAGTGTAGAAGAAAATATCATAGCTGTCTCGTTCTAGCCGAACTATTAAAAGCTTCTTTATAGAATATTTGCGAACTCGTTTGTAGCAGACGTACGACAGTAGTTTTTATCTTTGTGTACTCAGAAGAAAAGTGTTTTGAAAAGTACGCGTGCAGACTGATGGAAATTGCAGATCTAGACACAACAAACTAATGCCGAGCATTACTTTCCTAATGATTGTTCTCTCCTCGAAAATCTGGTAATTATTAATGCATTTAGAATCCGCGCCCTGAAGACAGACATAGAAAAGCTCTTCTCTAGTTCCACTCGAGTTTTGTTATTAATACTTAAGTGAAAGATATTAACATATTAGCATCATTAAAGTACTGCTCCATATGACTTTCAACGACAGAACAACCACAAAAACAACAACGACAGAAATGTAAATGAATTATTTTGTAATCGTTATCTTCTCCAAAAGTTGAATGATTTACAAGATATAAAACTTATAATCCTTCTGTTTGAAAAATCTTGGTGGCGCCTACGCACAATATCTGTATATTCTTTTTCATAGTGCTTAATTACATCTGCGAGAAAAACTTTGACCATCTCCAAAACGTCAGTGGTGGAAGTATTTGTGATTCGTGGCACATATGATAGTTCGTATGCACTTAGGATTCATGCTTAAAATGCTTCTCTGATTTTAGTTCTTATCTTAATGGTATTTATATGGAACTTTAATCAAAATTAAACATTTAGCTTTAATCTGAAAGATCACAAGTAATTAAATTAACTGATTAGAAATAATAGCCTCTAATTTTCTGTTTTCAGTTTTTCCTCCAAATCATGGAATGAACCAAAGCATCAATACTTCTCCACAGAATGCAGCGCACGTTTCGCAGATTCTTCTTTTATTGCTCATTGGAGTTCTAGGTATGTATTTATTTATGCACAATATATTTATAATACAATCATGTTGAATAATAACTTTCACTATAGCGATGATTTACTAGCTTATTCAGATTTTTTTCCCAGTTCTGATTGACTTTAAGAATTTTGGTGACAAACTGGTTTTAAATTACATTTTTAGAGTTTACTTTTTAACCATCCAAGCAAGCAAATTTTAGAAAATAACAGTTGAAAGTTACTGATTGAAAATTAAAAGTTTTAAAGTCAGTGTCATGTACTGAGATTACGATACAGACAAGAACTATAGCATAACAATTATTTTATCTATTTGCCCAATTACCTACAATTTTGGGCAGTTTCTCTTATTTTTAACTTCCAGGTCAGATCTTTATGTAAATTTAAGAAACCTCCGTAAAATAGCATCCACGGTTTCTAACGATTTTAGACTTCTGTAGAGGTGGCAGCTTTAATGCGATTATAGTTGTTAACGATCTTTATTTATATTTTAAGGAATACTGTTCACTTTTAGAGACTACAGTCTATGGAAGATGTTCACCTTCAAAATGTTTGGTTCAGGTAGTTACGACATAGTTCGTACAGAGAAATATTAGCTTAAATAAAACTAAACTTTAGAAAGTAAGGTTTACATAAAGTAATGCATATAAGTACGGGTTTAATTTCTGGATTATTATATCTGTATATTTTTATTTTTAGGAAGCCATACAAATTTTAGACCAAAAATTATGTAAGCATGAAAATTACTAACATAATTATCAAGTATTTATTAATTAGTAATTTGATTTAAGGCAGGGGTGTCCAGCTTTTCGAAGATCGCCCTAATGAAGATGTACCAAGGGATGTGCTGCATGAGTAGAAATATGCCAAGGGCCGCATACATGATTTAACTTTTATTAAAGGCTGCAATATGACGTATATTTTACTACTGCTTTTCATAAAATTACATATGTTTCAGTCCATTAGCTAAGTATTAGGAAAAAAATATGAATACAACATTTTTAATGTCCCGTACGCGCTGTTATTTTATTGCCAGGATATCTATATCTAACTTGACAGACATTGTTGTAACGAATGGGATGCTTAAGTTGTTGGTCTGAAATATTTGTTCTAAATGCATATATATATATATGGAAACTTAAAGGAAATGTAAAAACAGGGATACTGGGATAAAATCAGTATCAGAGTTATATTTGAAATCGAAATTAACTTCCCATTTCTTTTTCCTGTTTTCTCGTAAAAGATTTATAATGACTCGTAGATGTGAGTGGCATTTTTATTTGTAATCAGCTATTTATCAAATTTCCTAGTCATCAGGAAATATTTCACACATATTTTCTCATCGACTTTAAATTTAATACGCATGTTATTTTGTCTGTTCCATGATCAAAATTTCAGCGGTTAATATCATTCATATTTAGTATAACTAACTACTGCGGAACAGTCGACTTACGTTTTTGAAAGATAACAGGAAAAAAAAACTGCAAGACTTTGCAAAAGACTGAAGTAAAATTGCAAGGCTCCTTTGAGTGATTGAGCAAATATGAACTCTTGAAAGACTAATGTCTTGAATGACTGGCCACAGACTCATGGCTGTAATTTTAAGAAATGAAACAAATAAGAGAGACCAACAGATTGCAACAATTATAATAATGAAACGCTATTCAAATATGCAAAATTTCAAATTTTGCATATGTTTTTTAAGTGAAAATGTCAGCAAGAAAAATTGCTCTTCTTAGCTGAGTTAAGGGAAGCAGTTTCTTCATACGATGAAAATTATCCGAGGTATTAGTAACTAACATTTTTGAGGTCTACATATAACATTGTTAAAGGTAGTTACGTCATACGAGAGTAAAGTATTAATATTAAAGCTTAGGTTAAAAATTCTTATCTGTGGAACGCTAAAATTCGAAATTTAATTCTATACAACCTCTGATATCCGACTCTTGCCATATTTTTATCGAGTCAAAATGGTTTAAGCTACGCAATTTTGACAGTTTACCTCCCCCAAACAAATTCAGATATTGCTGAACCATTTTTTCCTAGCAAGTCTTTAGGATGATAAGGAAAATTACTATGAGAACCTATTGTTTTGTAGAGAATTTAAGAAAAATTAAAATTCTCCGTCTTTTTACTAAAACGCAGCATTTGATAAATAATTTCGTAGCCTGAAAGCTTACTTTATTTGATTCTTTTTTTAAACTGATATTATGGACTTACTCTCAAACGTTCAAAAGTTACTTAATTTTATATCCTTTTAAATCTTCCTGCGTAAATGCCGAAAGAATGAGATCTAATCTGCATTGTGCAATACTATGAGCACATACATCTTGTTAAAATCAGCAGGATGATAGAGAAGAATTTCCTTTAGAAACTCATCCACTGAGGCATTCCTTTAGAGAGATATAAAGCTTAGTTTGCTTTTCTCTAGTTAAGTAACTTAATCTAATCTAATCCTTTGTTTGTTGAAACGTTCAGAGTAGGAAAATTAAATCGCTTGAATCCCTCCCCTTCACAAATATCTTACAATTTCTTTCTTTCTTAGAAACGGTAGTAATGTTTTAAATGGCATTAAATGTCTCGACAGTGTAGCAACGAACTCTATACTCATGCTAACAAAAAGTAAAATTCTAGAGTCTAATACAAATTTCTAAAGCTCCTCAACATATTTCAAAGTAGAATGTACAAGAACTATACATTCATCATCATTCTATTGCCTAATTCACCTGCAAGTTGCATTACTGTAAGAACAATTTACTAGGCTTCTTCTGCCCTTCCATTCATCACAACAATTACCTCTTGCCCCCGCCCGTCTGCTTTCTCTGCATCTAAACGCAAACCAATGGCCATCCATCTCAGTGTATGTGTGGACACTATTAATTCTTATCACTAACAGTCTAGCTGTCATCGATAAATAATGACGCTATTTGGAAACCTCGAAAAGTGCTGAAAACTTTCAGTCAGAAGATTAAGTGCCCACCGTAAACCGTATTTAAATTCAAGGACATTCAATCGGATTTTATAGTAATTGTTGTAAATTCATTTCGTCTTGCGGGAAAATGACAAAATAGAAAAAAAGTTAAACAAACCATGAAAATGGGAATAAATTGGCTATAAATATAATCTCAGACATAACTCTGTTAATCTTCAGAATCACCCCTCCTTTTTTTTGTTCATTGAACTCTGCGAAATATGTGGATATTAATGAAATGATTAGGACAGTCCTGAAAACTTAGCCCTTTCATTACGGATTGTATTAAAAAATGGCTATAATTGAAATCAACTTGCAAATTAAAAACTTCAGAAAGAATCTAAGACCTAAAAGAAGAGTTTACCATTTACAATAAAGAATTTTCTAAAGCACGAGACTTAAAAATTATACAACAGTTTTACTTTTCTACTTTCAGAAAAATATCTATTGCTTCCTGCTTATAAAGCTAAGTCTTTGCTCTCAAGTAAAATCAAAATTCAGCTTAAAAGCTGTGGTGCTTATTTCTTCACTCCTTTTTTGAGCTAAAGTGATACAGACAGAAAAAAAATATCAAACTATTAAAACGTATGTTAAAATTTGAAGAAAATTTCAGAGCAATGTGTAAAGAATACTGCAATTTATATGTTACTACAAAATGTCGTCATAGTCATTGAATTTTATTCTAGAGGCCAATAATTGCATATACAAGAAGACTCGGAAAATCTTGCCACTGTCTACTTATAAGTTGTTAAAGAATTATTACATTTACTCTATCCAGGGTACAAAATAAAACATGCTGTAAAATATTGTTAGCGAAACGAAGGAAAAGGGCATTTCAAATGATTAAATTTACCTTGCCCTAAATAATGCACTTTAATGTTATGAATGAGAAATGAAAGATTTTATGCACCGCATGTTCGCAAAAACGTATGTCCGTGGTGAACAGTATTTTACTTAAACTAAAATCAATAAATATCACGAAGAGAATTATTCGAGATTAATAAAAATAAAATTCTAAAAAGTTCAACGATAAAAATATTATGTACTACATCACCATCAGTCAACTACGTTTATGTCGGTAGTTATTTTGCATCATATTTTATTTATTCGATGACGACAAAAATTAATTTCTTAACATAAATAACTATTGACATCAATGAAATGTACCTATTCAAATATTATGGATACTTCATCATTATCAGTTTAGTAATAGTAAACAAATGTTTGACCCTATTAGAATAATTTCATGATTATTGCATAAGGCATCTAGGTGCATGATTAGTGCATAAGGGAGAACCCATAAGGCGTTTCTCCCGCCTTCTTGGTGTACCTTCGTGGTGTAGTGGTCAGCACACTCGGCCCGTGTTCGAGAGGTCCGTGGTTCGAGTCCCGGCCGAGGGTATTGCTCATTTTTTATTTTTCCTGCTTCCAAAAAAATACCTAATGTCTCTATAAATCTACTGGATTTTTAACTATCGTCACCAAGATTAAATTTGTATACTAAAAATATCAGTGAAAAGATATACATAATGAGGTATAAAGTTCATAAATAAATTAGTTTCACTCAAATAATTATTAATTTTGTCTAACAAATAATGCCCTACAAAAACTTTGTATTTTTAGTGAATAGTTTTCTAGCTTTCTGGTTCTTGAAGTTCTGTATTGATGTATTCATCATAGATCGCACCAAAATATTCTCTGCTTATTTATGCATTAATGAAAATGCAATTAATCTTGAATCAGTATCATCTGTCGTACTTAACAAACTTTTTTTTGAAAATGTTTTTGGATTTTTCTTCTTTACAACGGTTTCATTTTCGCACAATTATAATACCGTAGAAATCCACATTTAATTTAAATTAATTCCACGTGCAATATTTATAGTACCTTACAATACAAAATGTCCAGTGCAGTACCATGTATTGATCTAACGTAAAGAAAACTATTTTCTATGGCCCATCTAACGGACTTGATAGTCCTCAGAGTTCGCCTGATATCCACAGCATTTTTTAGTGATAAATACACACACTGGCCAATGAATTAGAAATCCAAGATCAATATTTTATTGGACCACCTTTCGCACGGGTAACTGCTCTGATTCGTCTGTACATCGAGTTTACATGCTTCTCAGAGCATTTACGTCCAGAGAATACCGTGCATTGGCTATGCAGCCTTTTAAAGCTTGTAAACTAGGTGGAAGAGAAGAGTGCTGTCGGGTGAGTCTTTTCTATGGGGTTAAGTTTCGGGCTATGCGGCGGCCAGGGAAGGTTTTAAAAGTCAGACTGATGTTCAGCGAACCAATTTTGAACACTTCTGGCACAATGTATAGTTGCATTTTCGTCCATGAAGTATCCGTTGCCATCAAAGTTAAAATGCAACATTGCAGGGTGCACTTGATCTGCCAGTATATCTAGGTATCTCATGGCTGTTTGTTTACCCTCGAGGAGCACCAGGGCACCACTTCCGTGCCAGCAGAACATGCCCCATATCATGATACTCTTACGAGACCCTTGCACAGTGCGAAAGATGGCTTCATGGCTTCATGGGATTCTCGCAAAAGTCGACGTATTCCATCAGTGCAAAATAAGGTGTAGCGTGATTCATCCGACCAACATTATCCGTTTCCAATCCTCAGATGTCCAGTGTCTTCTTTCCCGACGCCACTGCAAACGAATTGTTGCATGTCGGTCAGAAATAAGTGGTTTTTCTCAGAGGCACCCGATTATACATTCCTATCGTCTACAATTCTCTGCTCGTGGTTCGAGCTGAAGTCTGTTGGGAAGAGCCTTGGTTGGCGATCTGTGTCAGTTGAAGCACAGTAAAGTCCCTGTTCTGCCGTACAACACTCTCTCGGAAAAATGTGCTCGAACCGTAGTTATGTCTTCTAGAGAAGAACTGTGGGTTCTGACTACAGCTTTTGAAAAACCTTTGATATGGCTGCATATGAGAACCCAGTGAGATTTGCTGTCTTTGAAATCGAGGCCACTGCTAAACGGGCACCAACAATAAACCCCTTTTCAAGTGGTAAAAAAATCTGTCGTTTTTCCCATTTTACTTCATTCATCGTGAAAAGCATTCTTACACATTACTTATACTAGCATTCTAACCACGTGTAACCCACGTCATAAAAAATTAGCATTTTCCCTAGCACGCATTCAAGTGAAAAATCTCAAAGGTTTCTACTTCATTAGCCAGTTTGTGTAGATCGATCTGAAATTTTCTTCCGAACCCAAACCATATATGGTAAAAGTGTTTTTCCATGACAGTTTTTCCCTTAAGGTAGATGGAAATAATTTCATGTAAGAAAATATAAACAGATAATTGTAAGAGACTTTCAAATTGTTCATATACGTGTACATAGCTAGACGTAGACATAAATATAGATAGATAACAATGGCTATGTATATACAAATATCTATAAATAAATAGGCATAGATTTGTTTAAATATTTAGAGATATGCATGTATAGGTACATAAATAGTTAGGTAAATACAAGTATATCAAAATAGGTTGATGAATACAGGTATAGACAGATAGATATGCATGCAGATAAATACAAGTAAATAGACAGAGAAACATATATAGAAAGATAGATAAGCAGGTTTAATTAGGAAAGCGGAGGCTGATACGCTTTTTTCAAATGTATTTTAGCTTCTTTGGGAGCCCCTCCACCTACTTTACCTTCGCTTGGGAGTTTGAAGACACGCTGCACCATTGCTAATCAAGAATATGGTATCAACGAAACATGGTACAAATATTTAAGAACACCAAATGCCAACCTCTGTGTCCGTTGCTTGTGCAAATCGGTAAGTACGTTTTCAAGTCTTATTAAATAATATATTAAGCTAACTTATTAGAAATCTTGTTCAATAGTTTACTAGATTAACTTATAAAAATCTTATTTAACAGTTTATTTAACTAACTTATCTGAACCTTTAAATTATTTGACTGAAGAAAGAAACTCTGACCACAATTTGATGTTTACATTAGCTATTGAAAAAACATACGTTAATGCTCTTAAGGTGCTTATTATATTTAAATAAGGTTTCGAGAACTATTTTACAGTTAATGCTCTAGAACAATCATATAAAAATAGTGTTTTTGAACATCAATCTAAAATCTCTTGTCGTGTAATTTTAAATGAAGTGCGTTGAATTAAGGGAAGCTGGCTTAAATCCAGTGAAACTCGTCATTAACTTTCGATATTTTTGAGACGAAAACGTCAAACCTTTTACAAGACAAGACATTTTCTACACTTATTTACCTTTTTAAGACAGTTGAATGAGACAAATATCAAATAGTTTTCTAAACGAACTGTTTAAGCAGTTAAATAGTGTGAAAAGTCGTATCTTCAGCAATTACAAATATATTAGAACTAAACTTCAAAAGATTTAAATCTAGAAAAATTTCAAATGCGAAATTTAAATTATTCTTTCAAATTGTTTATAAAAAAAATTTCTTAAATAGTTTACCAAAGCTAACAGAATTAGAAAATATTTAATTAATTACAATAAATCATTTTTGCTCTAAAAAGGATGATGGGAGTTAATGTTATAAAATACATAAAAAAGTTGTAACTTATCTTTAGTAGATGTTATTATAATTGAATATTTCTCATTCTGATAAAATCTTACTTACCACGTGAATGCGCTAAGACTTCTCGTAAAATTTATTCTTCGTGTATAAGCGAGATAAATTTGAGGAAATGAATTATTTGAACATGTTTATAGATTGGATGCAGCTTGTTGATAATGCAGGTCTTAAAATCAGAGGGGAACAAAAAGAATTTTTTTATCTCCCGAATGATAGTCCTTGAATTTTTTTATCTCCCGAATGATGGTCCCGAATGACTACCTTGAGTACCTATTTTTATTCCCTTAAATTAAGATAATTTCAGTAAAACTATTTATTCGCGACGAAATTTATTTCTTTTAAAATACTGAGTATCAGACTTAAAACTAATGATGAAAAATGTCAAATTGCTGATCATCAAAAGACATTAAAACGTATTCAAAAGAGAAAGCATTGGACTACATCTGTTTTCCGAAATATATGCAATGTAATACGTATCTATATTAAAAGATTAAAGATCAAGAAGTAGTAAATTTCAAATTTATCAGTTGAAAGATTTAGTCTTTAAATTTCGACCAGTCAAGTTCATACTGAATACTAAAACCCTTCATTTTGTTGCATATAATCAGGTTTAGCATAAGTCAGCAGATATCATTTGGCAAATATATGTTCTTTAATACCGTATTGTTGCGAAAAATTCGGCGGTTGCGCCTGTATGTAAGCTTTCCGGCATAGCACTAGGGTTGCCATAAAATAGTGTATGGTAGGGTTGCCAGATTGGCGACTTTATCGCCCATTTAGAGACCAAATCGGCGATATCCCATGGTCCAATCGGGAAGCTTCTAGAACAATTTCCTGTCGAGATATTTCTCGAAACGTGTGGAACCTAAGGAAAAGCTATATAAACCCCTGCGTTTCTGAGAGCCGGCATTGTGAGAATAGCTGCTTACTGTAAGTGCTAAGCTACGCGAGAGTTTTGTGAACGGAAAGCGATCGAGATAGTGTTTTGCCGTGAAGCTACCTTTACAGTATAGGTTGCCAGTGTATTGGTGATTGTTCCACGGTTTTTATTATAAGTTTAGTGTTGCCGTGAAGCTACCTTTACAGTTACAGCCTGAAGCTGTGTTGCTGATTGTTTCAGCGTATTTATTGTAGATTTTCGACGCTTTTAAAGGTAATTTTGGAACTGTGCTGTAAATAGTGATTCTTGTAAATAAATTGTGCTTTTTATTGTTCTGCATCGTGTTTTCATCGGATACTCTCAAATCCACGAACCCGTATAACGCAACAGTATTATCACATATCATTTGTTAAATACGCAGCCTATGATCATTAATCGAAAAGCATTTACTTATTGTATATTTCGGCTTAAAGTTCCTTGTTTACTTCGCGAATCATTACTTAGCCACCGCAAAATTTCTTTCCTAAAAATAGATTAAAAATGTCTAGTTATGTCTTTTCTTTACCCACGCAAGTAATTTTTTTCAGCAGTGTAGGAAGTAATCAAAGGTAGTTACTTTCTGTTAGCCTTAGATGGATGTTTTCATTTTATTTATTATTAGTTTCTTTTGTGTGCAGATGCGTGATTCTTTTTTATTCTTGAAGAAAATATACCGTTTATTGTGCATAAAGTGCAATATTTTTACGTAGTTAATAAGCCGTGGAAAAGGGAGTGCGTTGTTATGGTGATAAAGGTCCAAGTTAATACCGTTAACAGATAGAAAAACAATAAAACTAATCCCTTGAAAATGAATAGGAAGTTTGAGCATCAACGGTTTCAAATATAAGAAATATATAAAAGAGGGGGAAAAGAGAATAGAAAAAATGAGAAAGAAAAAGAATTAGACATTAGATGAATAAAGAAAAATTCAACGTGTAACTATGAATAAAAGATAACATAAAGGAAAATTCAAAATCTAATTCAAAACTAAACGATAATATTTTGATAAATATGCTGTATATTTTATTTCATTTATTCTTTTACCATCAGCACAAATAGTAAATTTTAAAAAAATTTATTCGAATGGAAGTAGATTATGTATTTTTATCGTAATAAAAACAGTTTCTTTATTTTATTTGAACACAATAAAAATAAGTTGTTTTATTCTACTTGAAATAGAAAGTGTCTCTGCTTAGAGAAACGAAAAATAACTCCATTCGATTTCGAAATGATTATGCCTTGCATTTTGTTTAAAGGAGGCAAAGATACAACACTTTTTTAAGTGTATAAATTTGTTGAAATAAAATAGGATAAACAAAAAATAAAATCCTTTCACTATTATTAAAGTATTTGATATGCTAATAACAGATAATCTAGTAATCCGAATTTTCCACCTCTCCAACTGCACCCGAGCGGTAAAATCTGTTGAACACATCAGGTTCCAAACAGTCTCCCTTAAATATCCTCCATGAAGGCATCTGTACCCATAAACAGATATTTTCTGTAATCAAAAACTGAAGTAATCCGCTTATCCGTATACCGTAAGAGCGGTCTGCGATTCGAGTTACACTAGATAAAGTTTTAACCTACTGGGTTATAGAAAAATTTATTTTTGTGAATTTTACCATTCTGTTTCATTTAATGTGAACCAAACCATTCCTATTAAAATACATGAATAAAATAGTCCACTCTTTCATTCTTTGAACTACTGCAGACATTAGCTGTCTAAGAAACGCTATGTACAAAACTAAGTGTGAACGTGTATTTTTCATTACTATTCCTGAACATTAAACGTAACTGAAGTATAACATTGTAGCATATAAATTGGCTGAAAATTTGACATCCGTAAAATTTTATCCGATCTGACATTGAAATTCCGTTTTATTGAAAGTTTATCTTGCCCAAAAAAGCATCAGTGAAAATTATCTGGAAAAATCAGGCTAATAGTTTTAGTTCAAATATGTCCTATTTTGAAAAATGTTTCTTAGGTGACGCGAAAACGGTTTTGTATCGAAATATATAACATATGGCGTAGAGAAATCCTTTATTATTTACAATAAAAAACATATTTCCAAATTAAAGTTAAATTAATTGTAATATATATTAAGAGCCGGGCATTCTAAATAACACAAACTGGAATTATTAAGAATGTTTTTAATTATGTATTTAATGCATAGCTTTTAACTTGCTGAGCTACTAGGTGATGTTTTAAGGCGAAGCTACGAGGGCTATATCTCTAAGAGAAGGGATGCCTTCGTAGAGGATTTTCTGAGGCTCGTATTCATGACATTTCTTGACTCGTATTCATGTTACACATGGGAAAAACAAACATACAGCTTGGCTGTCCGCCTGGTTCGAATTCAAACCAAGTTGAACTACTAGCATTGAGTGCTTTTACTCATTCAGCCGCTTCTTAGACACTTAAGTTTTGCCGCGAAAGTTGCGAGTTCGGGTTCCGCGAAAGGGGACTTCCCTGATTTGCTCGTACACCGCTCTTACGGTATATTTTCCTACACCAATCTTCTAATTTGCCCGGCTTTTTCACTTTTTTTACTTTGCTGTGTTTGTGATAAATGTCACTAGTAGTCCAGAAGAGACTAGATTGTGAAACTAGTTCAAAGGCGGGTTTTACAGCTTTTCGTTTAGGCTTTGTGTGTTGCTCAAAAAGGAATGAAAGAGAAAAGATGTTAGAAAAGAAACTAGATATTTTTGTTCCTATTATGATATTGTACTCTGCCTATCTCCATGTTTTAAAATTCATCATACCAAAGCTGAATTTGGAAAAGAAATAAAAATGTAAGTATTTAAAAAAATACATGTTTTCCCCCTAACATTTATCTCTTGTAAAGTCTTGTTTTCCAGTTTTGCACTTTTTTCGGAAAAAAGCCAACTTTAATTAAAAATGCCTTATTTTCGCCGTAATTAAATTTACCTTAAATTAATAAAAGTAATACTTGAAACAGCTTTGACTCTTGATTTGAGTTCATGTAATCGATTTGAACACAAAATTGTTTATAAAAAAACATGCTTATTTTTGGTCACAATATGGCAGAAAAATGAAACTGGTAAATGATTAAGCGACGTTACTTAAGCAGTTGTTTAAATTTAAAAGTCGATTGTCAACACCTCTAAAATTTTCAAATTTATCAGATCGTGTGAAAAGTGAATGAAGTATTTTAAGTTTGTCTAATGGCATTATTTTCTAAAACTCATTGACGATAAATATCTCGGCAGCAGAGCGTAGTGCGACAGTGACAAAAATGGAAAAGCTAAGCTATAGATGTTTCTAACGGCAACATATCTTTTTTTCCCTTTTTTCACTGCTTAGGACTAGGAAGATGTACTATATTCTTGCATTACGCTAAATAGATAATAAACACAGTTCTTATCCGATGTCCTGATTAATTCTAATATAAAACAAAATTAATTCTCTATAGTCGCCCTAATTTGAAATGAAAAAGTAAACGGTTTGCGATATCATTTGTCGCTATCTTAAAACTGCGCCATAATAACTCACTTTATTCGAATCAGTTTGATTATTTTGCCGTAAGGAATAACATTAACTGATCTAAATCATTTTTCATTCGAATCCGATCATTTTAATATTGAAAGAAGTAAAAACAAAAACCGACATTTTATAAACCTGGGAAAAAAGAAGAAAGCGGCTATGTCAAGCAATAACCCCCAAAGAGAAATTTGCGTCACTTGCTCTTACACCTACACTTCATTACGTTAAAGAACGAATTAAACAAAATGAGCTAAAATTTTCGAAGTAGAAATGATGCACGAATTTGATGCTTACACATTTGGCAGCTGTTTATTTGGGCTTCAGTTCAGGCGTCGAAATGTCTGGCGTGATTTTCTTCTTATTTTGTCCGCGTCTGGAAATCCTCAACGTTCTACAATAAACGAGCAAATACTAAAAAACTGTTAGAAGTCTCATACAAACTTTCTGCTTAAACTAATTAGATTATTAATTTGAACTCATCTCTTTTTATTTGCTTAGTTAACTTCCATATTTTGCATTAAAGTTTAATGGCTTTATAAACCGATTCTTCTTTTCGCCATTTCCGTTACTTGTCTCAATTACAAATATTTTAGTTTACGGTAGCTGAAAAACGGCGGATCGTAAACATGTTATTTTATTTGATGGACCTCACTTGACTCACCGCTAGAATATGCTCAAACCGTCGTACTGGTCGGCATTTGAAAGTTTTCACTTATTTGTTTCGGTTTCTTAGAAAACCAAACATGCATCGCTACTGATTTTTTCTACTTTTTTAGAAATACAAGTGAGAATGTTTAGAAAAGGTAGTGCAGTATGGTAGAATTTGTATATTATTTAAAAATGGGAAAATTTCATACTTTCTCCATTTAATATGTGTGAAAAAACTCAATGTTTATTGCATTATGAGCAAACCAGTTGACACTACTGAATGAAATCGTACACTACTAAGGCCCACCAGCAGCCGAACGATTGCCGAACACTGGTAATTCAGTCCAAGGTTCGCATCCCGCAAACGGACTGGCTACATGAGTATTTTCGTGGTTTTCTCCATGTGTAGCGCGTACAGGAGCCAGTTTGCCTTAGAAAGCACGCTGGTAGTTTGACCCGGGTTCGCGTCCCAGCGAATGGGCTGGCTACATATGGGCGTTTTCGGGTTTTTTCTTATATTTAACCGGGATAGGGGACAGTTTCCCTTAAAAAGTCCTCTACGAAAGCATAACCCCTTCCCTTAGGCAAATAGCCCTCGTGTGATTTGTCACAATCAAATAAACCAAATCAGCCCAAATCATTAAACTGAAAAATTAACTGTAAACGATCGTCAGTTAGTTATTTCATGCACACTGATCATGATAAAAAATATGCTTTTGATATTGATTCTGATATGGAATAAAGCTCTAGAGGTCTCTGAAAACTTGGTAAAGTGATTTCACTAATTGAATGAAAATATGAAAACATCAAAATAAACGGATTTGTCTTAAAACGCATTAATTGATAAATTATTATTTATATTATTTTATCGCAATATTCCAGACCACATTTTTGAGGTCGGCAAAATAGTGTGTTCCCGGTTATAGGCGCATAAGCGATAAACAGTTCTCTAGAAAAATATGTTTATTGGATTTTGTATTTATTTAGCTATTTATTTAGAATTGTAATTAACACTGCTTTATTTTCCCGTGCAACGCATCGCGTGACGAATTGTAAGAGAAAGCTGAGCCGAAAAAAATAAAAATACAAGAGCGCGTGCATTTAACATTTAATAGATATCTTGTAATTGTTTTTGCTATCTTGAAAAATCGAGAAAATACGAGAAATTTCTCGTGATTAATTAAAAAGCTTATAAAAGCCGAATTAAAACATCTCAGCTCATTTGCTGAACTATAACTGCTGTGAGATATTGGGATATTGTACGAATATCTTTGAGGAAATATTTCAGCATTTTGTTTTATTTATTGTGAAAAGAATAAATTTCATTAACGTTTTATCGATTTGTGCATTCAATCCATTACAAACCCGTACGCACGCAACAATATATATATATATGTTCCAACATATAATTAAATGTGCTTCTCTGATGTTTTCAATATTTCTGGTTTCAAAGTAAATACTTATTAATAAAAAATTTTTCAGGTGTATCATTCTACTATTGTTTTTTTTACTAAATTAGTTAACTTAAGAAGCATATTTTTTATGTTTCGAAAAACTTTAACACAGTCGAAATGAGCTGATGACGATGAGGTTTTTTTTTTATTTGAAGCATCAATTTGACTCATATATCTTTCTAGCGCAACCTGTTTGGCGCGTGTTGCTTTATATCGGCAAAAAATTTCAAAAGAGCAGAATGTAGACCACTGTGTGCAAAATGCAGGTATGGCAAAATATAAAATATAGTAAAATGATCCCATGCAAAACATAGACCACTTAAAACCCTTGAATTTGGAATTTAATAGATGATTGCATCTGTTTAATTATGCAATATAATAAGATTTCTATTAACCGAACTTGTTCGAACTGACTCTAGTTCAAATTATTGGGTAGCAAAGGTAAAATTTGTCTGAGATCCACTTCGCGATATTTCATAGGCCACTCAGAACAAAAACACATTTACCAACTTCCACTTCTTTAAAATATATAGTCTTTTATAAAAATTGGGGCTTCATATTTATATTTTTTTTATTAGTGAGCAAACTTAAAAGCGTTTTCTGTTTTAAGGAAGACGGTTTCTCACATGTGAAAATATCTTGAATTATTTTTCTTGGTATAGAAGATGAATAGGATCAGTCTTTCTACTCTTTAAATTAATTTTTAGATATATCTAAATGTGTTATGACTTCAGAAATTAATGGTCTTTGATCACTATTCTAAGAATTGTTTCGAAATTTTTTTCATTTTGGAGACATGGTATGATTTCATCACCATTTGAAATTTAATATCCAGGCATCTACCTTTATTTATTCATTAATTTCGTTACCTTTTTATTTATATTCCTCCCAGTTTGCTTCATATTATCCATTTAGCATTCTGAAGATTGATTACCATATTTTTTCAATTTCATCCTCAATTTTTTTCACACGTCTGCAGCCTAGTCTTCTAGTTTTTGTGTGCTGTCTTGTTACGTTAGGTTACGCTCTTAGGACATTTTCTTCATATTATGCATTTATCATTTCAGAGCTTGATTGCTACATTGTTTCAGTTTCATCATCAATTTCTTAGATGTCTGTAGTTCAATTCTTTCATTTTTTTGGCTCCGCTTCTTTAAGTTATGCTATCAGGGCATTTATCATTCCCGTGGCCTGGTAAATTTCTAGTTATCGGAGATGTATTCATTCTTAGACGTATAGATTTTTATTGATCTTCCGAATTAAAAAATTTTGCTCCTTAAGTAAAATTTTAAATAGCTAATAAAAAATAATATGTGTTTTAAGAATACATATAATGCCATGTGATTTATAAGAAAATTTAACTGATAGCTTTTACAAATATTTTCACCATTACAGTAAGTAAACAAACGGTGTTTTTAATGCCCCATATTACGTACTTCAGCACAGAATAACTGTTTGCACGCCGGCTAACAGCGAGCCTTTTTTTCCCTTTGTAACGTGATTTCAGAACTCGGTTACTGAAGAAATTTTTACTATTTCAAAATTCCAGTATCACCTTGGAGTTCGCTTGAGAAACAGACATGTAGAATTCATATATTCATACAGAACACCTAAAAACATAATTGTAATTTGCCCTTAATAATTTAAAATAATTCAATTAATTTTCAAAATAACGACAATGATCAATAATACAAACTACATTCAAAGTATATACAGTATATGTAAAGATGAATGCATAGAGCGATAAAACTAAACTCGGCAGCACAAACATGAGAGCCATGGCCGGCAGTGCCCTGATATCTGTTTTCTATACGTTGATATCCGTGGGCTCCGGGGTGCTTGTGCATCTTTGCCTGGACCAGTGGTCAGCTTGTTGCAGAGCCCCCGATATTTGGTCCCCAAGCGAACTTGGTATACTCATTTTATAGACACCCTCAAGAGATGAAAGGCCGAGTCAGCCTTGCCTAGCCTGAGGATCGAGCCCCGGATCTGTGGTGCTGCTGAGCGACGCGGTAGCCACTGCGACACCGGGCCCTATAGAGCGATAAATACACATAAATAAATTTTGGGGGGAAATTAGCAATCCGGTTTGGCACAATATCACTGAATCAAGAACACATATGTACAGGAAATATATTTTTTTCATTTCTAACGTTCCTCATTCTCCACCTTTTCCTTTTCGAGTACAGTCCAGAAAAGAATTCACTTTTTGTGGGTGTATATGGTTTGGAGAATAGGCCCACTTTTTAATGTAAGGGGCAAAGTACGTTGCCTTGAGAAGTACTGGGTAGTTATATCTTCATGTATACTTTAACAAACTTCTTTAATTTTTTACTTATATGCTTTTTAATTTTAAAAATGTTTACTTACTTTAAAATTAAGCTCTTCTTTTCTTTTGTTGTAATTCATCCAGATCTAATTCAGAAACTTGGCTTTGCTGATAATTCTTTTGGCTGCTCCTTGGACAAAGCTCTAAGAATTATAAATTTTTGTTGTTTAATTGCCTTGTTTTTATTTTCGCTTGCATTCTGATTCAGAGCTGATTTCCAGATTTATGCTTATATGTTGTCGATTTTTGGCTTTTTCTTGTTCGATAGCTTACCATTTTAATAGATTTATATTCAGTTTTATTCTGCACTACATAATGTAAAAGACGTTTTCCCAGTAATAATATTATAATTTGCAAACCAAAGCGTTAATTAACCAACAGGAATGAAGTAATCATAACTTTATTGTTCGTAAACTAATCTCTCTATTAAAATCAAAGCATTCGTTCTCAACTTCTCTTATCTGCTAGCCTGCTATTCCCAGCTTCACTGTCTTGATTTAAATATAACAATGTGAAAGATATTAATGTAAGTGTTCAAGAAATGGAGCTCAAATTGCGTCAGTTTGGCTAGGTACGTGTGCTTTAATAATGTTTTATCAAGAAAAAAGACGTGATGAATATGGTAAGACTGAAACTAAATCTTTATGCCATTCTATTTTATCCCCATCAAAATTTGTATGACATACATATGTAAATTTTATTAATCTTTCCATAATCTTTCATATAACCAAAAACATGCCAGGGACTGGTCCTGATGATCAATTCCAGCTCCGCCAATGTTATAGGACTGTAAAATACTACCAAGAATCTCTCCGTTGTCATAAGTCTTTTATTTTTGCATCATTTTTCCTTTTACACTCTTTGGAGTAGAATAGGGCAAAGTACATTTCATAGACCATCTTTTCAAAGCCATGCCTCGATTGTAGAGTGTAAAACCACCTATGCAAAGTGTCTTTGCTTTTTGGGGGGGGATTCACGAGTTACTTTGGTTTTCTACCCACAAGTATAAAATTTCCTTATTCTAGTGTAATACTGCAATGTGATGACAGTATATTTCTTGGCAAAACTAAAAACCATTTCCGTGGCATATAGCATCTTCATGCCCCCTTTTAAAAAGAGCGAAGGCATTTTAAAGAAAAGAACTAAAGTTTAAAAACATTGCCGATTTGTAAACAGGAATAAGTTAAAAAGTCCACCATATCGTTCAGTTATTGGAATTAAAACCCCAATTTAATCCCAATTTAGAATTTTTTATATCAGAAATGACTGTTGATACAAATTTGCCCATTAATTTGGAATTCTTAAAAGCTTCACAAATTTTCCGCCAAAGCAATCTCATAAATGACGTAGTTTCTATTCCTCATCCGTCGAAATCGAGGAAAAAACTATCGCAGTGTTTGGCCCATTAAAAAAAGATGGGAACTTTTTTTAATGGGCCAAGTACTGCAACTTCCGCTACAGTTCTATAGTTTCTGCTACATATGTTAGCGGTAACAATAAGCTTTGTTAATGTTGGATTAACAGAGATTCCGTTCCAACTACGCTGCAGTCAACAGTAGTTATGTATATTTACGCTAAATTTTATGTTGAATTTTCTCATCTGTCTGCAAGTCATTTTAAAGTTATTTTCTTGGAGCTAATCGTATAATTAGTTTGTCAGAAATAAATCCGTGTCTGACCTGGATCATTTCTAAGAAGACAGTTGTCGTAACAGAGATATATTTTTCAATCTTTCCATAATCTTAATTTAAAAAAAATATCTGTTCAGTAATAACATTATTTTCCTCACCGAGTTGATTTTATGCAATTAATATTTCGTTTCATTCTGACTGGCTTCCTGACTCAAAATTTTGATAAATACAAATGAGATAAAACTCCAGTTACCCAGAACTTCAGTAATCTGGATTGTTTATTCTCCTTTTTAATCCAAGTAAAACTAAGCTTATTTTAAGTTTATGTGCTTGTAATACCTTCGTTGACTTAAATAAATTTGTCAATTATTTTAAGCTGACTAGGAGCTAAGCTTAACTTAATCACTGTGTAACATCTAGAGGTGTCTAAGAAACTAAAACTCCTAACGCTTGACCTTTAGAAATTAAATCTGGTGGCTAGGAGTTTATCGCCCGTCTTAATGCTTATCATAAAACACCAGATAAAATTCTTAGGTAAAATCTAACATAGAACTTTATTTCGCCCTACCTGTGGTAATACTGTTAAAAATAGTAACAAAAATTACTAAAACAATTTCTCATCAATTATCAACTGCAGAGATTGGCTACTAAGCTAAGTTATTGACTGGATTACAGTTCCAATGAATCTTATTTGAGGTTACAACATCGTGGGTCGGATGGGAAAAATCAACTAGCTTTCTAAACTTAACGAACTCGGCCAACGTCGGCTGTTTAAACCTTCTTGCTTTAAAGTCGTCTGCTCATAACAAGCAGCAAATGCAACGAAGAGGTATCTGCCGAGAATCCTGTTAAAATTCCAATCCTAGTTTTAACCTACACCGCTTTCTGCACAATTTATCTGAACTTGCGCTTTGAGCAAGTTTATGATGAAGCAAGGCATAAAGGAAAGAAATTAAAATCAATCTAACTGTTCGTCAAACTTGAATTATACACTGCCCTATATTTTCTTTGACTGCCGTTACATACATCCGTTGAGATCAAAAGAGTATTATTCAAATTAAAGCACGCGCGGTGCTAAAATCTAACCAAGGTTGACATCAGCTGTTGCCTTGTTGAGCAATGATCCGCTTTCCTGTTCGTATTTTCTAGCACCAATTTGCATATGAACAAATTTAGTATTCGTCAGAAGCCGCATAGATTCCCCTGTGCCGTCCGAGGTTGGTAAAACTCCTGCTATAGTAATTGCTTTAAGTAAAGCTGTCAGGACTGAGTGTTCTGTGCATGTTCTTGGTAAACATCTTAAAGTAACTCCTTAAAGTCCTTAAGTCCTGATCTGGAACAGGAAGCTGAAATCAGCTATGTTCTGGTGTAGATACTGTACTGAAGAATAACTGCACTTGAAAGGGATTTAAAATCCTCTTTTATTAAATCAATATTATTTACAAACCACTTCCCCACTTGGAAGGGATACAGAAAGTAAAAGACCACACTTGGGTCTAAATGAACATCAGATAAATTTAAACTAAAGCTAAATAGAAATTTCATTAAACTTTGCTCACAGAGCTAATCGCGGAGTTGGCCTCTAACTAACTGGTGCGTAGCAAGAAATACTAATACTAGCGCACTTCAATTTATTTCAATAATCAATCACGTAGTAAGCACTATGGCTTATAATTTAGCTGATAGCTGGTCAGGCGAACGTCGAACAGAATGACCGTGATCTGAGACTAAAAGCTCTCTCACACTGAGAGGTTTCTACCTCTGGTTTAAATAGTACTTGGCTCTACTTCAAATTAGCATACGCTGAAAACGCGCGCTTCTTCTGATGGGAAGTTGAAACTTAGAAGAGATAGAAAGATTTAAATTAAAATAAAACTTTGTTAGTTTAACTAAAACCTTACAAAGCTAAGTGTTTTATTTCAAACAAATTCATTTTTATAGCTGTAAATTTCAAGCCTCATTGTTACTACTTATTATCGACCAGCAACCAGCCCTCTAGTCTTGTAAATTCTCGATTTAATTCTAACCAATCAGGAGTGGACAAATTATGTTTCTTGAATTTTAAACCTGTACTTGCGTACGTTATTTGTGGTCAAGATGATAATTCGCCCGCATTTAGAAAGTAACTGTTAGATAAGTAGAGTTAAGTGAACATGCTTTTAATAGTTTAAGCACTCGAGTTAACATTCTGTTTTCCTAAAACAATAAATTCATTTTAAATAGCAAGCGCAAAAATTTAATAATTTCTATTACTCTATTTGGCTAGTTTATGTGGTTAGTTATAGTTTATACCATTTTTTTATTCGCTAGTTTATATGAATAGAAAGTAATTTTTAGTTCAAGTTGAATACAGATAGATTATGATTATGTTTTTGTTTTAGCAAACGGAAACTTTTTTTCTTTATTTTTCGTAAAATCAAAATAAGAACAGTATTATGTGTTTCGTTTTCATATAGTAAATAAAAATTGGTTTCAAATGTTTTATTTACTTTAGATGGAAAAAGCATACGATATGTTTGAGGAAATAAGGAAAAAATTTCATGATTTAATTCTGTCAGGTCATCTTCCTTAAGTATGTTTATTATTTTATGAAAATACATTTTTTAACTACTTGGCTGAAATAAATACGATGAACAAATAATAATAAAATTCCATTATTTCACTGCAGTTAAACACGCATTTCGAAGAGAAAAAAAAGAGAGATGGGGGAAAAGGCAGTAATAGGAGGAGAACGATAGGGGAAAAATGTAAAAATTCCGGATTTTTGGCATATACAGATTGGTTAAATTTTTAGCAGTACGGATATCTGAAATCAACTGTACAATTAAAATGCGCTGAATATTTTTCCCATTCTTCATTCATTGCTCGAAAACTGTTGATATCTGTTTCTCTCTATCATGGTTTAATGCAGATAACTATTAATGAAATAAATATCTCAGTACAGATGCATACTGTCTAAGGATAAAGTCAAATAAATGAATGGACATTTCGAGTTTATAGATCAATGACCTTGGAAGGGATGTAACAAAAGAGCTTTCAACATCGCATCCCGTCGATGGAACTTTTCTTCAAACAATGTGAAACTATTTCCCTTGGATCTTTGCTTTTTGGAAAGGGACTATTAGACATGTCAGATGTCTTTGGGGTGGACAGTATGTATTCCAGACAAGTGTCTGTTTTTGTTTTACGGTTGATTACAGTTCTATGTGCCTCCTCCAATATCCACTCTGAAATCCAAGTTCTTAGAACCGGAAACTTCTAGAAAAGCTAATGACCCTATGTCATGGATCGGAGTCTCTTCGAGTTGCTTTAGATCCTCTTTAATGTTGAAGATTGGAGGGAAGGAAAAAAAACTTGGATTAAATATTTTCATTTACCAATATTTTTCTCTTTCTTTTTTTAAATGTAAGCTCTAGATTAAAATAAATTTGTTTAAACACCTTTCATAACGCTGAAAAGTATAACAAAGAGGGAATTTAAAATTCTGAAACATAAGTAAAATCGCGTTATATGACTCCCGTCTTGGAAATTTCTCTCTTAGGAGGCCGAGCAGATACGTTTTCTGAACACTGGTATTTAGACCTAGGTATAAATCCCTGCGAACGATGTAGCAGTATGGGCGTTTTTGGCTGTTTTCCGCAAGTCTAACGTGAATACAAGCCAGATTGTCTTCTACAAATGCACCTCTGTTATTAGGCAGATAGCACTAGTGTGCTTTGCCATAATCTAATACATCCGATCCAACTAATACAAACTACGTCAATCTAATACATCCGATCCTATACAACTTTTTATGTTAAAAACGTTCTTAGCGGAGTCATTTCAAAATTTTTCACCCGTTACATTCGTTAAGTTATATTATGGTACGTTATAATGTATATATCATCCATTCACCTTCGCAACTCTTGCCGCTGCATAGAACATAAAGTTTTAAATATCTTCCATACGACTTTGCGCATGATCACATCTCAAAATACTGCTATTCAGTAAAACCCAAATTCTTTAATTTACCTTTTACATTTGGGCACTCTGTAATTCCTTAAATGACTGGGCGATGTAAAAACAATAAGTACCCTTCTTAACAATTAAAACTGTTATTTTATTTTTTTAACAATTTTTTCGATTGCTATAAATTACAACATATTTCATTTATCATATATCCACTTAATTTTCTTATGAATTATCTGAAGAGTTACTGCAATTAATAAAAGGTGTTTTTAACTCATATATTACGTACTTGGTACCGAATCGCGTTCACTATTTTATTAAATCTTCAAAAACTAACAAAAAAGATTTAAATGTCTTTTGTTTTATTTTATACAGATTTTCTGAACCTGTTAGAGCGTTAAAATATGAAATCATATACAACCCTATAGCGATCAGTTTTTTTATTTCGGTACTGGAGAACAAAGATCACCTAATCTTCCACGAAAAAACATTTAACGATTTATTTTAAAACTCACTTCAAATTGAGCACTTTTCATAATTTATGCGGAGTTTGAATTGCCGCTTTAGGCTACATTAATACAGATACACACGAAAATTATTTCTTAAATTTTAAGAGTATGAACATTGTAATGAATAAAATGCATAGCAAATAAAACTTTGTACAAAATATCTCCATTCAAATCATTGTGCAAAAAACAATTCTCCTTAAATAAAGAAAAGGAACATCATTAAATACATAAGTATGTTAGAGAGATGTTATACAACTCTTTTACAGTCTCAAATGCACTTTCTCATCAGTAGCAGAAGATATAAGGCTTGTCACAAGCTTATCCGTGTATTTACTTTTTTAGAGCCTATTTGGTTCACAGGACCTGAAACCTATTTAATTTCTTCCTGGTTCACTCTTCTTGCTCTTAAATTAATAGTCCTTTACCGTCCTTTTCGAGAAATCAGAGTCTCTCTCTAGTGCTGATGCTGTTCGAACCTGTTCAAGGAAGCTCATCTGCTAACAACGTCAAATTCCAGTAAAAATCGGTGCACCTGTAAGTGGGATCATCTGAATGACCATAAAGAGCTTTACCTGGACGCAAAATATAAACATATAGTGGCTCCTAATTAATGAAAACTTTGAAAGAGAGTTATCCTCTTTCAAAGTGTATTTTTAATGTGTTTATCCCAGGACGACTCTTATAAGGAAGATGAAAGGAAGTGTTATTGGAGGGCCGTGCAAGTGCTACACTTCTTAAACTATTTCACGACATCTAAGTGCCATCACTTTCAGTCTTCACACTAGAGGTTAGCCAGTGCTCTTCGGATTATTCGAAGTCAAGATTTATGTTTGCACAGTGATTGTGCGCGTTTTCATAGTCACTTAATGACGTGTCACTCTTCGACCCCTTTTCTGATTAATTCGATTCTGTCTTCAAATCAATGACCCATATCACCCAGATATCTATAGCCAACGTAGGTCTTTCAGTTGCCCTCTTTTTTATTCTAAATTTGTTACGCTAGCCCAATTAGATTTCACGTATTCACTTTTAATTGCAATTTAATCGCAGAAACGTCGCTTTACTTCCTATTGGGCTAAATAGCGGCACAGGGCCTATCATTTCGATTCATTTTTTCCCTGTCCGTCATCTCCTTGCAACAACGACCTAACCTTCTGGACGGTCAAGGCTGCAATATGCATACGCTAACGGAATATAGTGCCCCCTCCTGGATTTTTGTCAAAACTGATCCTCGTGACTTTATTTGCATCTTACACCTATTACTTTTGATACTTTGTACCAATAGCTTCATCGCAGCTCAGTGTTGTGTTTTGAATTCACTGTTCTTAAACTGATCCCCATACTTACAGTGTATTAATGCTATATTTTAGCTACTGAATTTCATAGCTTAATTACTACCTGTCTTATTATTTATTTTGTCAGTTTGTTTGATATTATAACTATTTTGTACTCGATTTAATATTAGTATTATCTCTTCTATACAGTATGTTTTTCAATGTTTAAAATAAGGATTTTGTAAATCCCGCCCACTGATATAAAGGACCTTCTCCAAGTCAATGCCAGGAGCTTAGAAACATTTTTAATCAAACTCTACTCTGAGCCCCCTTCTTTTCCCCCTCATCCCTAGAGCCACCGAATTCTGGTAGTACGTAGCCCAACCTGCCTCATTAATATTCAACCTCCATTTCTCTATACACTCTAGTTCTTGCGTGTAACTAAATTACGTTTAATTAACATTAATTTCATTTCCTTTCTCGAATTTTTAATTTACTATCAGTAATAGTTTTCTTTAACTAATTTTTCCCAGTTCACCAATTAATTCTTTTTCATTATGTAACCATCTCAATAGTTTACTCAGTTTAGACCCCCCTCAACTGTTAAATCACTTATTTAATGTCTTTTTATCTCTCCCATTCCTCCTCTCCCAATAAACACAGTGGCTTAATTTCTTTTGCATAATACTTCTTACCTTATTCTACATCTTTTATTACCTATCATTTGACAGGTGTCCCCCCAACAATATCTATAAACTTTTAATCGCGTTTAATTACATTATATTTTTCAATTTTTAACTTCCCTGATTAAAGTGACGTTCCCAAACAACTTCTTTAAATTAATCAACTTATGTACTTATATCATATACCTAACAACATATAAATTTTCATTTTTACTGCTCTAATTAGTTAATTTAATTAACCTGTTTATTTTAATTTCTCAGTTTTTTCAGCTATCCCTTTTCCACCCTTATTAATCTCTTCACACATTTAACTACTTAGCAATTCTATTTTCCTGCCATACTGTGACTAAAAATAATCGTATTATAAACAGTTTTGTATTCAAATGGATTACATGAATTCAAATCAGCAGTTAAAACTGCTTAAAGTATTGCATTTATTAATTTAAGATAATTTTTATTTACGGCGAAAATAAGGCATTTTTACTTTAAGTTGTCTTTTTTTTCTAACTTAGTTGCGGAACTGAAAAAACCACTTTACAGAAAATAAATATTCGGAAAAGCATGTACTTTTTAAATAGTACTTACATTTTTATTTCTTTTCAAAATTCAGCTTTTGCATGATATATTTCAAAACACGGACATACACGGAGCCCAATATCACAATCGGGACAAAAATATCTATTTTTTTTTTCTGACACGTTTTCCGTAATCATTGCTTCTCGAACAACACACAAAGCCTAAACTAAAACCAGTGAAATCTATCCTTGAACTGGTTTTACGATCCAGTCTCTCCTGGACTACTAGAGACATTTATTAGAAACACTGCAAAGTAAAAAAGACGAAAAATCAACGGATTGGTGTAGGAAAATATACTGCCCGAGCCGTGTATCGGTAAATCAGAGAAGTTCCCTTTTGCGGCACCCAAACGGTGCTCGAGCAAGATTGTTAAGTAGTTAACACCTTTTTGCAACTATTATCTAATAGTCCACTAATGAATTAACACAATTTATTAGTCTCATTTCTGGACTTTTTCGCGTTTCAGGCAAATTTTATATGTTGCATTTTACATATTTCAAGGTTTCTGATACAGAGGGATAAGCTATCTATTAGCCACATTGTTACTTCTGTATTGGTTCTTTGTTTGGATATTAGAATTACTGATCTTGCTTTCCACTGTTCTCATTTATTGTAACATCTCAGTCTGCAGCATTTTAAGCGGATTCTTACTTTAATTATTTTATCTTTATTTGCATAATAAACAGCATCAGTTAGCGTTATATTTAATCAGTTCATTTTGCCTTGTTAACATTTGCTCAGTTTTATTTTAACAAAGTACTTTCAGTTCTTTTATTATATTGATTTTTATCCATCATATGCGAGTATCTTCAGTGCGTTATTAAAACAACCGTATTACATTATATGCAAAAGACGCCAGACTAGTAAAGGATTTAAAGATAAACTCCAGGAGCTGATCCCTCTTCAACAAAACGGATCGAATATCAAGAGGATCACCCCAGTAAGAGAGGGTAGAGTAGCAATTAAGCGTTACAAAGAAGAAGTTCAGAGGATTAACAACTCAATCAATAGTAAAGTGGCAAAAAAAATATTATCAACATCCACAAGCCAGTACACCAAAATGCACAGTCTATGATGTACCCAAAAGCACCCCACCAAAAGAATTAATCAAGACTAGCACAACAAACGCAATGTTAAGCAGAAAATATGAAACCACTTTTCAAGCTAAACGGTACAAACAATACTTGAAAATGGGCAGTAGAATGTCTAGGCACCTCCTTCAAAAGCTTCATAACAAAGAAACAGATTTACCTAGGTTGGAGGACAAACAGCGTCACAGAACTCACAGGAGTACGAAGCTGTTGTAAATATCAATATTTTACACATAAGAGTATCAACTGTGAATTCCGCTCCCGCTGTTCTTTATGTGGAGGAACCGATGACGTCTCTAACTCCATAGCGCTCACTCCATACTGCATCAATTGCTGGATAAACAATAAAAAGTATGGAAACATTTTTAACTGCGCACATCCAGCCTCGTTCAGATCTTGCCCCACTTACCAAGTAGAGGTTAAGAAAGTAAAATCAAGAAAAGCATACAGATTCTAAATCGAAAGTATAGTACTGTAGAGACATTAGGTATTTTTGAAGCAGCAGTATTGAAAAATGACCAACGCCTTTGCCGGAACTCGAACCACGGACCTCTGGAATACGCGCCCAGCGTGCTGACCACTACACCACTACACCACGAAGGCATGCGAAGAAGGCGGGAGAAATACCTTATATACTCCCCCTTTTAAAGAGCAACTGGAGATTAGGGGACCCAGTCACCAATTCCTGGTGATGGTGAATCATCATCCACCATCATTTTAGTTCGGGCGCCACTGTAGCGACGTTAGGTATTTTTGAAGCAGGAGACTTGAAAAATGAGCAACGCCGTCGCCGGGACTGGAACCACGGACCTTTCGAATACGCGCCGAGCGTGCTGACCACTACACCACGAAGGCATGCTAAGAAGGCGGGAGAAATACCTTATAATACAATAAAACCAAGTAAATATTCTCTCAACTGTGCAGGTAATCACCACCAACAATAACACCGCAATCAGCTGCCTACAGATCACTCTCCAAAAAACTAAAACCGCTACCGATCAACTAACTCAACACCTAATGGACAATACAGCAGACTTCATGTGTATACAACAGCCATACTACTTTGCTCGGCGCATAAACAGAGTCCCAAATGCCTGAAAAGTGTACCAACAATTCAAACCACCAGATGACTTCCCTTCCCGAGCTGCCATAATTTTCACAAACAGCAAATGGAAATCAAATATTATTACAAGTGAACGAGATTTTGTCACACTTTCGATAAAAACCGAAAACTCACAAATAATGATAACCAGTATTTACATCTCACTACCGAAAGAGCTCACTTCAACTCTTTACTCAGCCATCGAATTCAGAGCTTCAACTGCCCCTGATCATCAGTGGAGACTTCAACTGTCACGGTACACTTTGGAGTTATTTATACACAAACGAAAGAGGTTTGCTATTGGAAGAATTCATCAACTCCAATATTCCAATCCTTCAAAAGCAACCAATCGACCCTACAGCATTCGATATATAGGAAGCCAAGGCTGGACAGATCTTCTCATCACCTCACCGTACCTAACAAATTAAATACACAACAGACAAGTTCGATGTGATCACGCCGAATCTGATTGTAACATCAACGAACAATCAACATCAATAACTTTGACATCAACGAACGATCAACGATCAACAACATCAATAACTTTGACATCAACGAACGAACAAGAAGCACCATAATCACCAGACTCAAAATAAGCAAAGAAAGACAGAAAATATTTTTACAACCTGAATCAATATGTAGAAGCCATAGTACACTTAATCAAGCACTGCTACACCAGAGAAGAAATTAACAAAACTAGAGAAGAAATAACAGAAAGAATACAAATCATCAGCTACCAAACATTTAATAAGAGAACACCAAAACTAGTGAGCAATATAAACTCGTTGGGAAAAACGTCTACCGAGGGAAAAACACAAAACCAGAGCATTGGGCAGAAAACCTAAATTCACAGAATCAGGTGAAGAAAGGATTATCATTCTCCAAAAATTCAGACAACTAAAGACTAGCTATGAACCCCAAATTACAGAAGAGAAACATAAAGCCTGGCATCCATACTGTAACAATAACAAAAGTATTTATGGCCCTGTATGCAAAATAGCAACGAATAAAGTCTTCAAACGTACTCAGATTCCACTTCCAGTCAGAAGTAAATCCAACAGCAGTGATTCTACACATACCACCCTGAATGCAATCTTGAACATTGTCCTAAACGATAACAAAGATGATGGCACAGAAGACTACCCGCCACAACAAGCATACCCTAGACTTATAAAACTATCCACCATTCACCTAGGATGAATTAACGGATATTATCAAAAATCTTAATACGAAGAAAGCCTCAAGCATAGATGGAATCTGCAACCAAATTAATCTTATCCATCATACCAACCCCGACATATCTCTAAAGTTTGCAAGAAATGCCTCGAACTAAACACCTTTCCTAAATGTCTGAAAACTGGTCAAATTATCCTATTCTTTAAAAAAAATAAATCGCCCGAGAGTCCAAATACTTATTGCTCAATAAGTCTGCTTCCTGCTCTTCGTAAAGTTCTGGAATATCATGTTGTTAGAAGGCTGAAGTATCACTTCCATCAAGAAGGACATATCAGCGACCGAACAACATGGATTCAGAGAATAGAAATCTGCAACTTATGTCATACAAACAGTCCTAGACCAAGTTAATAGCAATAAAACAAGCAATCTGCACTCAGCCATCCTGTGTCTTGATCTCAAAAATGCTTTTGAATTCGTTATTGTGGCCCGCTATCTTCCCATCTCTCCGCAACATCCGCTACCCACTTAACATCTACTAAATCAGTGAAAGCTTCCTCCAAGACCGCAGTAGCATAATATTGCACAACACTGTATCTACTAGAGTACAAACATTTGGATATCCGCAAGGAGCCTGCATGAGCGCAGATCTCTGGTTACATCCTGTTCAATGATATTGTAAACCAGAAATGGCCCAACTTTGCCAAAATTACAGCGTTTGCAGACAATGTCGCTTTCGTAGTCAGCGGACGAATACAAAGTATTCCTCAGCAATATTGCCAAGAATTAGTGGATATATTCTAGTATCATTGCAAGAGATATAAACTAAAAATCTTCATCCCCAAGTCGCGAGTTATGACCATTCATAAGGACAGGAAATTACAAAACAACTCTCAATAAAAATACAAACAACTAAAGTTCAAAATGTCAAATCATTCAAATATCTTGGGCTACAGCTCGACCAATTCAACTTCATAGAACATCTCCAGGATGTAGAGATTCGCATCTACCAAACTGGACAAAACCTTTGCAGGATGCAAGGATTTAACTGGGGATTAAACCCTCACATCTCCAAGATCCTATAATCAACCGTCATCGCAAAAACCATCACATATGGAGCTGTAATGTGGGTCCTGCCAATGACGGAGAGAAAAGAGATTGCTAACATTCATACAGCAACAGTTTATGCTAAATATCATGAGGAGCCCTGAATGTCTTAATAGGGATTGTGTTTCTACATCTTCAAGCAATCGATGAAGCTATTCACTTTTCAGTCTTTCAACTCAGAAAAAGCATCAGCTTCAAGGATTACATCTATTCTGTAGACGATTACAAACAACGACCTCCTCCATACAAAAGACCTCCGGCCGAGCCTCATACCAAAATAAAAATCCAAAAAATAAAGAAATTTAAGCCTACACTGACGGATCCAAATTCAAAGGAAAATTCGGATGTGCAGCATTCTTTCTAGTGCAACAATATCTAATTTTAACATGAAATGGAAAGTGTACTAAGCAACTCCAATAGCATACATCAAGAGGAACTCTCAGCAATAAAAGTTGCCGTCAACATCGCATCAATAAACAATTTCTCCAAAATATCCATTAACCCAGACAGCCAACCATCCATACTCTTCATTCGAAATCCGGACAACCTTTCTCACCTGGCCCATGAAATTAATCAAATTCTCTAAAGCTCTCAATGCTGAAATAACCATAGCTTTGATCAAAGGACACAGCGGCATCGTGGGCAACGACGCTGCCGATAATCTTGCAAAAGAAACAGCTGTTTCACAAGAAAGCGAGTTCCTCAACATCAGACTTCCGAAATCGCAACTACGACAAATCCTAAACAAACATCCAAACCATGAGTGATAAGAGGGGTGGAACAACGCCACAACAGGCCGGCAAACCCATCAGTTCTTCCAAAACGTCAGCACAGAAATCAAATCCTTTCCAACTTAATACCTCACCGGCCGTGGCCCATATCCAGATTATTTTCTTAAAAGGAACCTCTCTAATAGCGACAATTGCGTCAGAGAAGTCAAAGGAGATGCAGACCGTTACCTTCTTCTGTCCTTTTGGAAGTGACTTGTACCTTCGGAAACTCACAAATCGAGCTTTAACTTCAAAAGGCTGGTGATATCGCCTCGCCACCTATGTCCCAAAATTATGAAAATACACCAAACACTCAGTGCTAGGACTGGAACTATGCCAAGTCTCACCTTAGGACCAACAACGAATAAGCGGGAAGAATAATGATCAGACTACACCCCAATAACTGATACAGAGCAACATCAACAATTTCCATAATACTTCAAAAGAGCAAATGTACTAAGCTGAACTTTGGACATTAGACTGAAATATCTGAGCTCAGTACAGTCTTACCTGTGAAAATATACTCACATAGGAAGAATCGGACATTCCAATATATTAGAAAATCAAAACCCATATTTTATCTACTTATATAAAAATGCAAAATTTCCAGTGCAACAATTTCAAAATATCAGCTCTATTATATCTACGTAATCCAGTATTGTAATGAGTATACTCAAGCTTTTGTGTTATATTATTTAACTTTGTCTAATTTTATGTTACCATCCTCTTATGTTTAAATGTAATAACTCCGATCTGTAACTCTACTGTTCCTCAGGAGAAAAAGTGCATAGTTAATTCCATTTTAATTCCAAATTCTAGATAACCAGCTAGAATCTAGCTCGTTAGTCATTGTGGCAATACCTGTTCGATTCTGTAATGAAATCTCTGGTGCCCTATACACTTTTACCTGTTTTACCAATTTTCTATAAATTAAATTTGTGAAAATTATTTTTAGAGAAAAATTTCAAAGTTATGAATAATTGAATATAGAATATATTATATCTCTATATCCTGAAACACAAGACATTTATAATTAGTTACACATTACTTATAAATGCAAAAGGTACTTAATATATACGACCTTGGAAACAGTACAGAAATACATCATTCAACAGTATTCAGTTAGTATGCTTATGTAAAATTTAAGAGCTTGTTGGTTTATAGTTAGTAAACAAGTAGCAATTACAAGCAGTGTGTAATATTTTAGAATTAATACGTGTAATTTAATAAATAGTGAACTGAATGAATTTTAATGTGAAGAAAATTCTATATACGTTATTTAAATTGTAAAAAAAAAGAAAACGAAAAAAGAACTCGTAGAATTTAAATTCAGCCATTCTTTTCCTGCCATTCGTATAACATTCAATTACTTTTCTCTCTCAAATAGGATGGAGCTTCAAGTTCAATAAACTGCGTGAATATTACATGCGATACAAACATGTGTGCAGAAACCAAAAAGGATGCTTGCTGCGATATCTGCCAAGGTAAGGAAACTTAATTGCATTCGTCAGGAGAGCATGTAAACTTCCTTAAGTTATAATCATCTATTAACTATTGTTTAGTATAGATGATAATGTCAGATAAATATCGAAATAATTAATAGCTCTTGGTTATTGTTAAATAATATTTTCTGATCATTGTTAAATAATATCTTGTGATTATTGTTAAATATTTAAACTGAAATGCTTAATTGAATTTAATTGCTCTTATTAACCAAAATTTATAATAAAAAATTACTTTAATTCACTCGGCTTATCAACCGAAACTTATATTCACATTTTGTCATTAAAACTTTGTCATAAAGGGTGCATCAAAACTTTGTCATGAAGGTGCATAAAGAGTGAAATAATTTCTATTGTTTCAAATTAGTAGGCTTATTAACCGACTTTTTAAAATCACATATTTTGTCAAAAAAGTGTCTTTGAAGATGTATTTCAAAATTATTGCATGACCGAATGCCTCTAGAACGACTGGTAATATATACATATGTGTAACTGAGGAAATTAGTCAAACAATAACGTAAAATTGCATATTACGACAGTTTTAATTACCTCATACCTTTCAATCAAAATAAGCGAAATTTAAATTAAGAAATTCAATTACTGTAAGGCTAATGTTCAAGTTAATAATTTCTTTATTGTACTAAAATTCTTCCAGGGGTGGAAAGAAAAGAGATTTTGATGATATGCAGATTTAAAATAATGGAAAATTATCAAACTAATGTAACTTAAATCACTTTGTCCGGTAAAAAAGCGTCGACTTTAAGGCTTCTATAAAAGTTAACTCACTTAAATATAAAATTTCAAATTTTAGAATTTTTGCAACTAGTAATTTGTAATAAAAGCTTCAAAATGAATGCTTTTTCTGACGTAAGGGAAGAGTTCAGTGACCGAGTAGATAAGACCACTAAACACTGATAGTTCGAACTCCTCTGCATGGACATTTTTGTGGCTTTACATATAAATAATGTGAACATGAACCAGTTTCTCTTCTAATGTATTTTCTCCGTCCTTGCCTTCGTTGTGTAATTGGAAAGCACCTCCGGCTAGCAGTCGGAAAGTCCAGAGTTCGAGCTTTTCTGGGTTTTCGTGTTTTCTGTTCCAAATATTCAAATAACCTCTGCAAGTAGTTGTCAGACTAAAAAGGTCGTGAACGATAATTCGCCACCACCAGGGAAAGCAGTTGGGCCCCAACCTTCCAAGTCTTCCGTCGCACTTTAAGCGGGAGAGAATGTGAGATTTTTCTCAGTGCTTACCGCTTTCCTTCGATGTGCAAATGGAAATCACGTCCGGCGCACAGCTGGAAGATTTGGAGTTCAAGTCCCCACAAGGGATTCTGGTGATTTTTCTCTCGTCTCCTGCTTCAGATTAATATGCCTAATGGTTTCTACTCGATTAGAAAGTTCTTCACAAAGGCATTCCTTCTTTTAAATACGTAGCCCTCGTGTGCTCTACCGTATTCATAAAATAAATAACCTCAGGTCGGGACTTTCACCTGGCTTACCATAATCCATTAAAACAGTTTCAATAGTAAAAGGTACCTAAAAAATTAAAAATAGGCTGACACTTCCTTTTTAAGTAATCGTTGGGAATGGCCGAATCTCATAGGCCATTATCCGTCTCGTCATTGGAGGTCCAAAACGCACAGGTAGACCGATATTTCCCCCGCGAGTGCGAGGAAGGCCGTCCTCAAACAGCCAAGCCTAATGCGGGGATTAACCGTCATCACCGAAATAACGAAGCCTTGGCACTGCGACCATGACATCACTAATAGCGGATAAAGGAAAGAACACGCTCCCAGCTAATTAAGTCAGAAATATGATTGTTTCGCTGGTTGACTAGAATGGTTTCCCTCCCTCCCTAATATCGATAAGAGCAGTCTGCTAATTGAGCGTATTTCTTTTAACATTGAATTGAAGGCATTTGCTGAAGTTTCTTCTAATGAATTACGGTAAATTAAATTTTGAATTTTAGGTTCGTTTTAAAATAATTCACAATATTTGATGCAATACATGCCCTTGATCAGCAAATCTGTAGCAAAGGCAATATTATATGATTCATAAAAAAGTTTATTTAAAAGCTTGATATTTTACTTCTATAGAAGCATTATTTATTCAAAACAGTGTGTTTTTTCGGCATAAAAAATAGTACCTAGGCATAATAAGTGTAGTATAATTAATGAAGTTATGAGCTTTGACAATTAGATTCAAGATTAATTCATAATTAAGTCAAAAAAATAATATGTAATCGTACAATAAAAATTGTCGCTACAAAATTGCTTTCAAAATTTTTAAGCGTTTCAGAATCATGTAAATTGTCTTTAATTCATAAAATTTATAATCTACATAGCTTGATGTTAAATATTTTAAAAAACAATACACAGTTTTCTTTAACAATATTTAAATTTTTTAGTCCAGTGAATAATAATTAGACTTTATATAAATAATACAGATCATACAATTTTCCACAATCACTATTGCTCCCATATAGCGTCTGCTTGGTCTGTTAGGTAACATGCAACTTGGACTCAATGTAGAAGACGAAGTAGCGATTTCTTGCTATGTCTTGAAGAATAAACACTGTAGAAGAAAGGTTTTAAATAACCTTTTTATTTAAACTAAATTAAAACAGATGCACGAACTTCGTGCTCACAAATCACCACCACTTGTGGCTAATGTAAATTTAACAGAAAATAACAATGTAACAAATCACTAATAAGTTAAGATATCTAACGACTGGTTCCTTAGTTTAACTGACGCTAAATCGGCTGCACACAGCAAAGCCGAGCCGAGAAATATCATTATAAACTGAAAGGTGTCTAACACAGACTAGAGAGCTAATTTCAAACACGCAGCATAAACTCGGAACTAAGTCCGCTACTCCTCTTTTCGGACTCTTGAAATGCAGCTTAAATAGTGCTTCTGAAACACAACACGCTTAGATTAGAATCTACATCATAACAAATTTACATTTCGGCAGGAAACTGAAATCAAGAGGAAAAGGAAAGGGAAACTAAAAATAATTGGTTAGAATAAAATAAAGACCTTACAACCTCTTTATTTGAAAATTTAATGACATATAAAATGTCTTTCATTTATAAAAGATATAATCTGCATAGCATGATACTTAATTTTTTAAAACAGAGCATGCTATTTCTTTTAATCTTTATTTATACAGAATGTTACAAATTTTCAGCAAACTGAACAGCAATATCTATCTATCTATCTATCTATATATATATATATATATATAATATATATGGGAAATTAGTGAAATCTTGGGATTCAGAAACAATAAAGCTCTCATTTCACGCCAAACAATAATTATGCACATTAATATAGCAAATAAATTTATAACAAAGATTATGCGTAATATATAGAAATTTTAATTACTACTTAAATTCAATTTGAAGTTTTCGCTTTTTTGTTACAGGCACGTGATCATTTTTTAGCAAAATACTTTTTAAAAAAACAACTTATAGACGTTCACAAAATTAGATTTAATAAAGTTGTAGAGACATTAGTTTATATAAAAATGAGCAACGCCTTCGCCGTGAATCGAACCACGGACCTCTCGCTTACGCGTCGAGCGTGCTGACCACTACACCGCGAAGTCATACGAAGAAGGCGGGAGAAATACCTTATATACTCCCCCCTTTAAAGGGCGACCGGGGATTAGGGGACCCAGTCGCCAAATCCTGCGCCGGAAATCGAACCACGGACCTCTCGGTTACGCGTCAAGCGTGCTGACCACTACACCACGAAGGCATGCGAAGAAGGCGGCAGAAATACCTTATAAAGTATTATCACAATGGTCATAAGTTTTATCCGATTAAAAAACGTTTTCATCAATAACATACGTAAAGTTCTGTAAAAATATTTCTTTGATTATTTTGTTTCAAAAATGATTTTTCATTTTTTTCGCTTAATAATTTTGTATTACGACATAATTATAAATTACTGCAGTTACAACATCTGTAGAGGGGAAGAGTAATTCATTTCTGTCTAATTTCATATAAAATTATAGTTTTGTAATTATTTTATTTAATTTTAGATTTTTGTTAAGGACAATTAATTAAGAGCAAGAATTACATTTGAGCACTTCTAAAGCCATATATGAACAATCACTAGATATATAAGTTTAGATTAGTAACACAGTTTGAGAATCATTTTCAGAATATTTTGAAAATGGTTTTCAGAAATATTATTAAACTCATTAGCGTAGGTTTAAGCATTTGTGGTATCATCTGTAACAGTCTTCTCTAATACAGTGAATTAAAATGCCACCGTGTGCTACTGATCTCAAAGATAAAGGCTGAAAATTCTGCATCCTTAATTTTGAGTCACTTTTAAAAATTTGCCATATTGATATTAGGTACTGAGAACCAGCAAGTATCCGATATTTACTAAACCTGTCTTCTTACGCATCTGTTTGGACCTTTCCTGTGACAAAATATTTAAGTCCTAACTCATGAAAACAATACTTAGAAATTCTAAAAACCCATATGAGGTCTGAGAAACAGTTTAATGCGTTTCTTTAGTAAAAGCCCGTATTGTGGAAGCATTAGCTTTTCAAACATCTACCATAGAGAAATCTTTCTAAAAACTTTTCATTCAAAGAATTATTGGGCCATACTAGTATTTACAATGGGTCATTTAACCTCTGACCTTTCAAAGGTGTTTTAACATTGACGATATTGCACCTATTATATATCAGTTTTATAAAACCGGCGGTGTTGGCTTAATTTGAAACATAGTTCTTCTTACCAATAGTAAAAAGGGTAACATTAGCATAATTGTTAAAAATGCTGTTTGCAAGTTTGACGCCTTGTCTCTCCAAGTTTGATGGTTTGAGTGATTTTAAAGGTAATCCAAATGCAAATTTAATTGAAAACGTTTCATTCAATCTCCTAAAGCTGTTTAGTGATTTAAATGACGCAGTGGATAATGGCAGTTTCTCAAAATCATGAAAATCAAAATAATAAAAGTCTTATTTACAATTTTTTTAAATTTAACTAGTTATTTCTTATATTTTTAAACATATGAACAGATTTAAAGATTACAAACAAAGGATCACATTTATTTCATGGGTGTTGTTCAATAATACTTAACTGGAATGGGTAAGAAGAAAAAGACATTGCCTTTCTGTTTATAGCATTATTATCACTGATTACACACACAACTTAAAACCCTAAATAGTGTAAACAAATCATTGGTTTCTTTAAAACTGAAAAAATTACTTCAGCTTGGATTCTCTTAATGGGCAGTAAATGTACAACTTCTTTAAATGATGATAGTAAACTTTGTATCATAAATACATATGCTGTAATTACAACACTATCACTGTTATATGCCATACCAACAACATTTCCTCCCTTATAATGCAGGTTTAGTTTTATGCGTATGTCTTCCAACATTGGTGTAACTATAAGATATTCTCAATTCAAGCTATTTACTTTTTGTTTAATAAAAGATAAGAAATTTTCATCCGACTGTTCTTTAATGGGGCTAGTATTAAATTCATAACATATTCTATAAATTGTTTTGGATGTGGCATGATGATATTACACAAACATATAAGACATTCATAATAATGGGGAGAAATAGAATATAAAATGACGAAGAAAACGTACATATCTGATAAATAACGCATGCGTTCCTTTTCACAAATAAGATTTTACAGCTTCTCTATAATGAATTCCACATTTTTCTGTTTATGCTTTCTTTATTTCTGGTGGTTGATATAGTCAAGCAAAAGAAGTGTGTTTATGTACCAAGTTCTGTTTTAATAAAAATTTCGTTTTAAACCTTTTCAAAACTCTGTTGTTATTTCCGGCTAAGCCATAATTCGCTCCAAGTCTGTTAGAAGTTTAATACTAGTTTACGCTACTAAAGAAGATCAACCTCTACAGTGACGCCCGATACAATCAATGCCTGAAGACAGAGCATCGTTTAGTCTGTCCCCTCCCCCAAGATCACAGGATCCACCGGCACAAGTTAGTTCCAATGGAGGTATTGGACTCATCGTAGATACGATGCGCACTTCAATGAAAACGCGAACTGTGTTCATTCGGAGAAGTTCCGTAACGGTCTTTTTAGAACAACTGGATTCACATGTTTTGGTTTTGCTTTACCTGGTCACGGAAGTAGAGAAGGTCAACATTGCAACTGAAGCGCTGCGAGGACAGGCACTCAGCTGGTATTCATGCATCACTAAATTTTTATTAGGAAAATCAGGCAGCCAGAGATATAAGTTTGAAGTGTTTAAAGCCGTCCAACGTTTTGAAAGCATACCCCATGGTGAAAGATAGTTTGAAACTCGAAGCATAAGAGTAGATGCCCAACTTAAGTCGAAGAACAGACCGAATTTATATCAAGAAAAATACAAATTGTCAACTTTTTGTATGAGAATTGTATGAGAAAAGACCAGTGCAGAGATTATACAAATTATCCTGCTTAAGTTGTTTCCGCAAATTTATTGAATTCATAGAATTTCCGCAAATTCGTAGAATTGAGAAACACGAGCACGCAGGAATAATTGTTTGAACTTGCGGTGAAATTTGATAGTAGGAGGGTGTCGGAAAGTACACGTATGCAGAGGTCCAATGTATATTCGCGTATATCTGTAGCGGAAGGAAGGCAAAAGATTGACGACCGTAAATATTTTGATAATAGAAAGAAATTTAGTTAAATAGCATAACTATATATCCCGTCTATCGGTTGCCAACAATCGAGGAAATTGTATAAAATATCAAATCAATAAATTGCATGAAGACACTAGATCTCACCTCTGGATATTTGCAAATGTGGGTGAAATCAGATCCAATATATATGATATGCCAAAAACCGCGTTTATTACCCAGTCAGGAGTTTACACATTTCTGAGAATTATTCGCTCCGCATAATTCTGGCTTATGCGGAGCGCTCGTTATGTTTCAAAGGGCGATAGCCATTATACTAATACCTGTCCTCTAAAAAAGTACATTTATTTATTTAGACTATATCATTATTACTAGCGAGACAACAGACGAACATATTCGAGATTTATACTAAGTTTTTTTGCTTAAAAAAGAGGCAGAGTTAAAAATAAATGAAGCTGAATGTAAATTTGCAGTCAAAGAACTTCTTTAACGATAAGATATTTCAAAAGGGGACAGAGACCGAAGACTCAAAGATTATAACAGCCAAAAATTACTCTCCACCTAATACAAACCACATCATATTTGCAGATTTTTGGTACGTGTTCTTATTATAAGGACTTTTACCAATGATTTTTCCCACATAGTAGAACCGCTATTAAACATAAAAAGAAAGCCATTTTACCTGGTCGGTTGAAGCAAACGCAGCGTTCGGAAGATTAAAAACAATTTTATTCCAAATGCCAGTATTAACGTTCCTTGGTGCAAACGGAAAATTAGAAATATCTGCAAATGCATTGGATTTTGCGGTAGGGGTGTTGCTTGGACAAGACGGACAGCCAGTTGCATATTTTAGACACTTAGTCCCATTCGAAGAAATTACACCACTACTGAAAAGGAAACGTTAGCAGTCCTTTCGGAGGCTCAGAAAATTCGAGTTTATTTTGGGAAATCACCCATAAAAATTTACAGAGATCATTCCGCAGTGGCTCGTTTATATTCAGAGAAGGATTTATCACCAAGATTCATGAGATGGTCTCTTAATCTACAAGAATACGACTTAAAACAAACACGGCCGAGAAGAAAAACATGGTAGCAGCTGTGTCGAGAATAAAATTAGATGACGAGGAGAATGAACTGAAATGTGCAATGATTTGAATGTCAAATGTGCAAAAATTTTGAATTCTCGAGAAACACTTGTTACAGAACTATAAGCAGATCCGAAATTTAAGAATATTTACACATGTTTAAAAGATCCTGATCATTTTAAACGCTGGTAGAAACACAGTTACAAAGTACGAGATTATTAAATCTTTTTTGTTTTACTCCAAGGTAACGAATAATAACAACGAATTAAGACCGGTTATTACAGCGAGTATTTTGAGGGAACTGCATGATGCGCCAGTTTCATACCACTTCCGGATATTAAAGGGAGTTTAAAGATATCGCGAAGCTGTCTATTTTTCATAGCTGCAAAAATTTCTTACTGAATATGTTAAGTCTTGCAACATTAGTGAGTTATTTATTATAGCCCAACCGGATGCTTAAATAGCATAAAAACTACTTTGCCTAATGAACTAATGGGAATTTATCTATTAGATCACTCACTACCCACGTAACGAAAAGAATAAAAATAGGTATTAACTCATAATCGCGTATCATTTTTAGAAGTGTGTAGAAATAATTCACCTGAAAAGAACATCTGCTAAATTTACTGCATATCCATTCTTTAATTAATTTTTTTTTAAATATGGAGCTCCTTGAATGTAATTTTAGATAATAGAAAGCAGACGAATTATTGCAGCAAAACGAACGCTATGCTTCTGATACCTAATAGTTAAATCCACTTTAAATTCGTCACAGTCAATAGCTTCTCTCTTAACCAAAACTTCAGTAAATTTCCATTGCTTTTATGATTTACAATACTTACAATACAAGTACATTTTGAATTCCAATTATGTAGCAAATATTTAAACATTTCTTCCAAAAGTATCCCAGAGGCCTCAACCATCTGTGATTGCGATCATTCAAATATGGGAAGAATTTGAATTCAGAAATTTTATTACCGTTGTTGCGTCTGTAACATTTATCACTTCTGCTAATGCTCATTTATCACCTCTGCAATAGCACATGCCTGAAACTAATTATTTTGTGAATGTCTGGTATGTCTAAATCAGATTAATGGAGTTAACGAACGTCAGTGAAGCAAGTGGTCGGCGGGATCACTAGTTTGTGGGAAATCGCGCTACTACCCTTCTTGCTACATCTGCAAATGGTAAATGAAACTTAAATGTTTTGAGTGAAATGATAGTACAATTGACTATCTTTGTATGATAGGTTTTCTGCTAAACTGGCAGACCTAAAGTTGAGGTGGAAGAAGCAGTCAATTATTTTTTACGTTTCTTGAAAACAGTGTAGAGGAATGACAATTTTTAATGACATCGCAATGAATTTTACATCATTCGTTATAGTTGTTATACAAAATTTACAAAGCATTGCTACAGTCTTTAAGTTAACACACTTGAAGTCTTTCGACTAAACATATTCACACATTAGTTTCTCGTAACGTGAGAATTCTCAAAAGAAAGGAATTTACAAAATAAATTCTCGCTAACTTGCAAATTCAAAAATCTTTTCTGTTTAACAGATAGTTACAACTACATTCTCGCAAACTTGCGAATTCAGTTTCTTCCTTCAAATAGTATTTAGCAACTTTAAACATATGACATAAATCGAACTTACAAAATAGAAAGCAAGAAAATTTTCACTTATCTTTTTTGGTTTCTATACTCCTCCATTCTTTTGTCGCAAAATTCTTGCCAAGTGGAGATCTTAAACCTTGAATTCTCAATCTTCTCGGGCGGCTGGTATTTTCACTTCGGGGCCCTCCTTTCTCTTCGTTCCTCGGGCGTTGAATCGGCCTGCTTTTCTCGTTGGTTGAGGGTTCCGGAACTCTTTAGCTAAGCTTAGTTTAGTTTAAATTCATAATTATTTAAGTTCAATCCCAAGTGGAGGCTTTGTGTATACTCCAAGTTAGGAGTTGATTGTATTTATTCTAAGAAATAAAGGGTAGTTTACCCTTCTTAAGTCTTACGTGTTTATTCACACACTTAAGCGATTATTCGCTTGTTAGTGTTCGTGGGGTTCTAAGATAGCATATTGGAATTAAATAAGTAAAACCCAACAAGTATTTAAAAGTTAGCAAAATAATCTAGCTAAATATTGAGACAGAGTACAAGAGAAAGAAATTCCGTTAATTTTTTAAATCTGGCAAACAGATTTCAAAGGCATATTACCGTCATAGTTTTTCCTTCCCGTTTTCTCTTTATTTCTAGCTTTTGTATTGCTTTAGTTCGCTTATGCTTCACTGATATTATGGCTTTCTTTCATCCGTATCCTTTATATAGAAACTCGAAGAGGATTTATTATTCTTAATAAAGAAAATGGTACCTTACAAAGCTGTAGACCAGAAATATCTCGACCAATGAATATTATTCAAATGAAAGAAATTTTGGGATACTTACTTATATTTAATACAATTCATCGATATGCTAAAGAGGCCACCAAAAAGATGGACTTGATTTTAAATAATTTTATTAGAAAAAGTGTTTCAGACCGCTTATAATTTATATTGAAAAACAAACATGACATTTTTTAAAAAATATTCGTATTAATAAATTTTAATACGAGCTCCTTTTGTTACCTTGCAGCTCTAATAGTGGTATTCCGTTTTCATCCACGTAAACTGGGTCATGTTCAGTATCGTTGCAGCAACGGCAGAAAGTGATAATTTTGCAATAGGTGGCTGTGTGCCGCAAGTTTCCTAAAAATTACCTTGAATAGTTATGAAACATTCAGGGTTTGTGTACTATAACATATACTGCAATTTTGTTGCCCGATAGCCATTTTCATACATAGTGGTTGGTAAAAGACAATGCTATCCGTTCTTCCAACAAATGTTTTTGCGCTCTTGGAGATTCGTTCACCCGTCGCTCTAGGGGCCTGTTGTATGCAGTTAAATGCCCCTCCTTATAGGTAGGGAACCTAACTGCATACAGTAAAAATTTTGAGGCTTTTAAATTATTTTATTGAAAAAACTAAGAAGAGCG